>JAGFPH010002499.1:9672-30957 GCA_018207615.1 Philaenus spumarius | reverse complement strand
TTTAATCATAAATGAATTCCATCAGTACAGTATTGCATAAAACATGGCTTACTTTATTTGAATATATGTATTCCTTCTTAGAGTAATATATGTATGTTTCCATAACATGGACATTTTCAAAGAACCCATTATTTAATAGTTTAAAATCATTGTCATAGGTTTTATAATCCACCATTACCACAGTTGATTGAGAGTTTACTGTAGGCTATGACAAAAACAAACAAGTAGATTTCCTTCACTAGTTTCAAAATGTGTTATGTGACACTTTAACATTTAATTTCTATAATTGAAGAATGAAGATATCATTTGATATTAGAAACTTACAGAATAATATCATACAAGTAATTTCTTTTAGAAGGTTAACTTGCACTTATTCTTACTGATAATATTTTAGACGCATTAGTTTATTTCTGTCTATGGCCTGCACATTAAAATTTTAAGAGGTATTAAATATCCGATTGCAATAGTTTGTAGATTAAAAATTCAGTACAAAATCATGGTTATTCCTATTTTAAACCATTAAATTAATTTAAAGATTTTTAACACAGTTATTGTAAAAACAAAAATTATTATAATACTTATTAATGCTACCAGGGATTTTTAACGTCATTCTACTTTATCCTTCTCAACATTATACTAAAAAAAATGTTATTCAATGTGTTTGAAATGTCTGTTTCATGTTCATCGTGTTAATTGCTACCAAAGTAACTTACAAAATAACATAATTTCATTAAATTTAAAGCTATTTTCGCCTGTTAGTGTGTTAATTTGTACACTTAGAAATGCAAGTACAATGTAAACTATCGTACTTCTTTTGAGCCTTCTAAATCAAAATATTAATTTAGCAGCAATTTCTAATATACCAAAGACAATGAAGAGGTTTAGAGACTGAATTATCACTGTTGCAAAACTAACGTAACGTTTTCTATCCATACACAATGAGATATTATTGGTGGTTTCTGACCCGAAATTTAAATCAACGCCTTTGGTGGTGCATATTTTAAAGTATATTTCATTACAAAATTTAGTGTGCATTTTTCTGGGTCACAAACTTGGCAGTAATTTTTCTTTATGGTGGCAGTGTTATGTAAATTTTATTGTTTTCTAGATATTTAAAAATGTTAAAACTACATTGTTCTATGTATTTCTCTTCTTTCGGAACAATTTGTAGGTCATTATTAATATACTAAAAAACTATCCTTTTTTCGAAAGAAGTAAATGATTTTAAGAAATTAAAAAACAAAATCAGACTCAGAGAAATGAGAATAAACTCAATTTACTCCTGAAAAATTAATAATCACAAATTATTGTCGATAAAAAATGCTAAATATTGTGGACATAAACACAATTAAAAAGAATAATTTATAAAGACAATGAAGAAAAATGTGTGAAGATCTTGCAATTTGTCTTAATATGAAATATTCAAATTACATTTAAAGGTGTGCAATACCATTCTAGTACTGTGTGGTGTGCACTTTTTACGGTTTTTGTCAACAATAGTTTTGTTTTTAATTGAAGCAGTCTGAATAAGTAAAATTTGCGGAAGACTCCAATGTATAGTCCTTAGAAAAAAGTTATTTCGGTGATTTTCTGTTTTCGTGAAATTCAACTCTAAATTACGTTTTTCAACCTATTTTTTTTACAAATCACAGACTAATATTCATGCACAGTTTCCAGGATATTACAATAGTTTATTTTTAAAATACGACGAAAGGATTGTAAGACTGCAGATGGCCTGGTATTGCACACCATTTGCAATAACCGATAACAGTACAATTATTTACAAATAGGGGTTTGCGAGATTGACTTTTTGAATTCGATACGAGAACGGGATGTTGTTTAGTACAAATTATCGAGGTCGAGAAATAGATGACAGCCGAGGGTTAGGAACAAGCGAGAAACGAGAATTTATTAAATGCAATTTATCGGGATCGAGAAAAATGAGATTATGTTTTAGGAACAAGAACGGTGCAAAATTTGAATCTCGAGTTGAGAACGAGAAATATCAAATACTTTTTTACATCATTGAAAGAAATATAATGTACATGGGGATAAGTTAATTATTAATAAGTTAACTTTCTTTCCATTTGATATTGCTTGAAGTTTATGAAAGATATTACAAATATAATATATCTTATAATATGTACTTTAACAGTTGACTATTGATTAATAACTATTGATTTACTCTACGTATGCAACGTATTAATTTTTATATAATTATATTTATTTTTAGTTAAATAATTGACTGGCATTATTTATTTTACTAAAAACCCAAGGTTATATAAAACTCAATCTCTACTATGCTAAGTTATTTCTCTTCAGTGTCAAGGTAATTGAAATAAGATATTGTGATAATCACTTCCCTGTTGAGTTGTTTTAAAAACTTCTGTTTCTCTTCTTTTCATTCTAATATGACATAAAAAAGACTGAAAACTGAACTCGAGATTTTGAAAACGTACCTAGAAATTTATGGCTGAATCGAGAAAAGTACAACCGAGTAATAAATTATATTCGATGATAGTACGAGATCGAGATGATATCGAGTTATTTCTCATTACTGCTCGAGAGTTTCGAGATCTTGCACACCCCTACAAATATCCACTACATGTAAATAAATATTACTAAATGTATCCAGTACAATTTGTACTTGTAAACAAAGACAGGCTAACCAACTTCAAGTCACACAAAACAAGTTATTATCGTTCAAGTCACACCGTTAGAGGTTACGTTTTCCGAATGCACATTCGTAGCATCGAGTGCATACCCAGTTTTACCACTTAGCCTACGTCAGAACAGCTTAAATATATTAATAACGAAACTTTTACTTTGAATCACTTCCACCGCATAAAGCAACTTAGCTGTCAAGGTCAGGTCGAGGGCAAAATTATGCTGCAATACGAATTCCACTGCTTGTATTTAATGAGAATCGAACAATAGTATTACTTTATCGGGTTGTGTTTACTAAAAGTTTATTCTTGGTATATAATTAAGATATACCGGTACTGTAATTTTAAACTTAGTCAGAGCTATATTATAGGTAGAGTGTTATTTCTATTCTTTATGTTGTGTTTTTCTTTACATATTTATATACATATGTGAAACGTATTATAAAGTGAATTTTCATTCTATTGTTAATAAAATATTTTCTTTATATTACTTGTGGGTTTTTAATTTATTTATTCCCTTTTTATTAATTTTTTTTAACAAATGAAATTGAGAAAACTTTAAGAAAATATTTCTTATTTTCTATATTATGAATATAAAGATGAAAAGTTTGTTTGTTTGTTATCATTTAATCACTTGAAAACTATTCATTGGATTTTGATCAAACTTTTACTGATGTGTTAAACATTCCAGGTAACATGGGCTGTGTTTCATAATTTAGTTTTTTTTCAAAATGGAGCTGAGCAGGAAAATTGTCCATTTGGTTACCTTTAACCAATGGAACCCCTCTCGTCCGCCGCTCTGGTTGATCCGATTGAGGTCGAGCCGAAATTGGTGACTTACATCCCGTCCCGCCATTGTTGTTTACTTGCTGTTATCGCTTGCCCGCTTTAGTGTAGGTTTACACCATCCGTTTTTTCCCTTCCGTTGTGTTTTGTGTAATGGATATTGACAACACATTAATCCCAATGGGCCTGTTGGAACTGTCCCGTTTTGTTTCCTTCACGTTTTCCATCCGTTTTGTGGGAAGGAAGCTACTGCAACAAGCGTCCGGTGAAACGGATACCGGGTCCGTCAGAAAGAAGGAAGGATTAGGTACAACAGCTAGGCACTAGTAGTGTTGTTGCCACCTGCCGGTTGCGTTCATCCGTTTTCTTTATCTCGAAGGAATTTAATTTTTTTCTCGATCTTTTTTCAAGACGAAGGACAGTTACTAAAGGACAGACTGCGGGGTGACAAAATGGACAGTTCGAACAACCTATCCCTTCCCTTCCGTTTTAGAAGAAAAAGGAAGTCGTAACACAATGGAAGGAAAAAATTAATGGTATAAACCTACACTTAGTGATCCGTCATCTCTCGTATCGTTTCTGTCGTGAGTGTTTTTTATACTGTACTGTGCCGTTTTTAGCGCTTACTGTTCGTTGGTTTTACGACAGCGTTCTTCTGTATTCGTTACAGTGTATTTGTTTTACATTGTGTACAGTTGTGTTATTTCCACATGTCAGGAGTGAAACTTTGATCGTTGGAAAACCAGTCATGGCAACCGGTTTGTTTCAGCGGGTAATTTTCTGATAGTCCGACCTTTTTTGCGTTCCGACCATACCCCGAGTCCCAAAGATGACGGATTAGAGGGACTCTACTGTAAGAATTTATTAATATGTAAACACCAAAAATTAATAACAACATGTTAAATGAAGCCCGGAGACATAACAATAAAACAAAAATCAATTTTAAAATAAGCAACAAAATCAAAACCAGTCTAGAATTTTCTAAATATTTCTTAAAACAATCAGACGATGCAGAAGGATCGACACCAAGTCAGTAATCAGGGGGTCATCGCCCGTTGGAATCAGGTATGCCTCCTACGCAACTGGTTTAACTTCACACATTCTTTTGGAATGAGCTTAGTAGTTAGACCATTTCCACAATGCGGAAATTGGGCTGGATCCTCAGAATCCGTGCGGGGCTCATACTTGATTAATCAATTTATCCAGACTAATTGACAACAGTTACTGCCAACTCTGAGAAGTTTTGGGAATGATGTAATGAGTGAGACTATGCAATGATCCAAGTGGTTGGCCATTGAAAGTATTGGTAAGTAAACACCAATACTTGAATCACAAATATCCAATGTCTTTAACATTTTAACATCAGCAACAACAAAATAATTATAATAGTAATTTATAAAATAAAATTTAAATAAATTCATAATAAATGAATCTATAGAAACAGGCCGGACTAGCTTTGTGAGTAATATTGTTTCAACGGGAAGTTACAGCGGATGTACCAGCTTGAATTACTTAAAACATAAAAAAAACAACTATACATTATTCTATGTGAATCTATGAGCGCAGACACGCGATAAATACTGCCAAATGCGTAAAACCGGAAAGCCAGTCAGAACAATATAAAATTCAAATAGTCCAATCAAGAAGAATTAAAATGTGGGAAACGGTATGGTGGGAAAATTTTAGAGAGGACACGAGGTCTTTCATCAAAGAACTGCGGAGAGAGTAACACCAAGACCGCAACTTTAAAAATTCTCTAGTTTAATATTTTCAATTCAATAATCATCTAAGAAAATAAGATGATTAAGAATAATCATCTAATCGTTAAAATAATCAGAGAATAAAAATCGTAATATTACTAAATAAAAAATCATCAAAAGTGCAAGCGCAGTGTTAAAATAAATAAAAGTCAATAAGTGGAGTGTATAAAATCAAATAAAAGTGCAAAGTGTATGAGAGTGGTAGAGAACCAAAATTATGTAAGTAGCATTAATATTTCATTTGATTGTTAGGACAGATCTCGAGGTTAGAAAGAAAACAAACAAAATCATAAGTAACATTAAAATAAATCAAAAATAAAATAAATAATCATTTGCTAATAAATAATTGTGTTGGGACTGGTTCATTAGGATTAACTGAAAAGAGGGTTCTAATACACCTCATAAGTAATCGAGATCAGTCACCGAACCAACTTAATATCATTCAAATAAATCTAAAAATAATATAATACATTTTTTAATATGAGATTTTATTATGTACTAGTAATTATAAGAAATTTCAGATTCAATCATTAAAATAAGATACATAGATTAAAGGTAATTAATGATTAGCACCGCCCTCTGTAAACTCGAGTAAAAATTAATTATATCAAATTGAAATTTAGACGTATTTAAAAATTGTGCAAAACAATTATTGTAGGAACTGTTTTTAGAAATTTTCAGAATATATTTAACCATTTTGAGAAAACATCTCTGTACTAATTTCTACCTAGTTCTTTGGCGTACGTCACGTGCCAAGCTAAAATTTGATCCTTAAGTCGGATCTGGTGGAGCCCCCAAAACTTGCAAATATTACAATTCAGAATAACCATTGCAAATTCAATACGCCTTATATGGTGAAAATACGTTGAAAAAAAAATAACCTTACACCATGTATTGTGGCTGAAAAATTAGTAAACAAAGTCAATAACAAAAATCGTAATTTCCCTGATTTCCAATTACTGAGCTCTGACAAGAATTTCCCCAGATTTCATGCGATTTGCTTCTTACAATTGTACAAAGCTAAGTTAACACAAGTTAAGTACCCATTGGATTCTAAAAATCCTTTCCGAACAACACAAAAACAGCCCAAATACACTTACTGAACAGTGGATATGGCATCGGCGCAGGGCCGCCGAGAGGGTTTAAGGGGTCTTTGGCAAATTTAATTCTCGAGGCCCCCCCCCGGCCCGAAGCTAAATGTTAGGGGAGAGGTAACTTTTTTCACACAATAGTTGATACTAAAAAAATTTAAATAATCTAGTACACGCAGACAGTAGTAATATGTAATAGTATTAGAAATTAATAAAAAGTATTGCCTATATTGAAAAATAAAAGGAAACTGTTAAGCGATATGCCTTTACGACCTTCAAGCTTGATTTAATTTATAAAGGTACTGTATAAACCTTATATATTACTTTTCAAAGGTGTTTTTTTTTTGTCGCCACCTCCCTTAATTCTTCATAAAAATAAATTATTCAAGCATCATTTTAAAATTCATGTTTTCGTTAGAAAAATTTATAAAAAAAGCTTGCGTAGCCTGTACTTCATGTGGTTCCTAATGAAAGGCGCCATCCATTATCAATCTGTTTAACTAACATGACAACTGTTAGTTTGATTATTTACTGTACATATACAAGTACTATAAACTGTTATTTATAAACCAATGTAAATAAATAAACGTAATTAACTGAACTAAATCAACGTATTAAATCAGGTAAGTACTCCAAACTTGCGAAATATTCGCACGGATCAGCTGGTATTTTTGTATTTGTATTTACTGTTTAAAATTAAACGAAACGCTGCAGTACTGCCATCAATTCACATTCATTACCACACAAAAACAAATCTGTCCGGGTAACTTAAAAATCCCACTTTATAATTTCACTTAATTATTTTTCCTTTTGTATGAAAATTTGTATTTTGAACTCAGTTAAATATATCAAGTTATTGTGGGACTCATACAAATATTTTCAAACTAATGCATTATTGAAAAAAAGTAAATTGACTGTTAAATCAACATATTCATGTTGTTTTCAATTTTTGAATTATTTTAAAATCCGGGCCCCCTGAAATCGGGGGCCCGGGGCAATGTGCCCCTTTTGCCCCCCTCTTGGCAGCCCTGCATCAGTGATGACATTTCTTAAGGTATAATATATGGAAAGAGGTCCACTACTTCAACATTTTGTAAAAGGAGATGAAACTTGGGTTAGGTGTCACAGGATTATGAAATAAAAAAAAAAAACAATAATCGGAATGAGATGCGACACGTTTACCAAATTAACCTATAATATGTATGCAAATTTTGTTTGTGCGGAAAAATTACGGCGACAGTGGTTTGATGCAGGAAAGGAGTTTATGGTACATTTTATAGAGCGCAGTACCACTATCGACTTTCAGGTGAAACAATAAAACAATTATGAGGAGCGATCCAAAACCAGCAATTGAGAATGTTGACGTCCGGGATATTCTGTATTCATGATGATTTTCGAACACTAAAGGACTCTTGAGAAAATTTAGCTTGGAGGTGTTCAATCGTCCTCCATACGACCCCGATCTGATACCGTGTGATTACTGTTCGTGCAAGCGAAGAATCTGCTGGCGACGTAGTACTTTGATGCGGACGAGGAGTCGCAGGAGGGTGTCAATGAGTAGCTGAAATCCCCAGTGGTCGAGTTTTGTGACAGCGGAATACAAAATCTTTTAAATCAACAGCCTCAAAATTGAACGATGACTATATAAAACATAACTATAAATGTAGTTTTTATCAGCACAAATAAAATCAATCAGAAACACTGAAGCCCCAACCACAAGTTCGGTGAATAAAACTACACAAATAAACTGAAACACATTTATTAATATAGTTATTCTAGTTCCCTGATGTACATTTCGGTAACCAAGTTACCATCATCGGATTTACCATCAGTTTAGGTGTAGAACCCTCCGATGATGGTAACTTGGTTACCGAAATGTACATCAGGGAACTAGAATAACTTATATTAATAAATGTGTTTCAGTTTGTGTAGTTTTATTCACCGAACTTGTGGTTGGGGGCTTCAGTGTTTCTAATTGTTTAAATTCACCACAGTGCTCATTGAACATCTACAAATAAAATCGTTTATTTTTACTTTTTATTTTAAATCAAGAGTTTTTTTTTCTGGATAGCTCTCTTGCAATGAAATTGCGTTAGCCAAAATTTCTGTTACTAACAAAAGGAACACATATTATTAACATTTTAACAAAATGAATGGAAAAGTAGTTGTTACTTGTTTTTTGTTTTACTGACAAAGACTATAATTCAGGTGTTATGAAAGTACAATATTATTCATGAACACAATATCTATACAGAAACTATATTACAGTTTAGTAAACTGGTGATTTCTTCTAATTTACAACAAATATATAAAATGTGCTATTAATTAATTACAAGGATAAATAGTGGTATACACAGTACTAGCCAGAGAAACATGTGTAAATCCAATTGTAGGTATTCATTTTCCAGTAAGTCTACTGTAGGTCTACCATATTTCATTTTGTACAAAGGAGCAAATCTTTAGCATTGAGATCTTTGGTAATATATGGTAAAAAGTCAAGTTAGACTATTAAGAATCCAGTATCCATGTGAAACACATCTTATTGGTGGAGGGAAATTAGAATTTAAAAGTGATGTAATCGGGAAGTTGAATTTTTATACATACAAATGAGTTGAAATCAAAATCTCAGCAAAATTGGGATGTGGCTTTGCGAGAAAAGTGGATTTTTGATGAGTTTCGAGTGCATCGCTCACTATTTTTTTAAATATCTCCAGCCATATTGGTTGTAGAAAACTCACAACCATATTGCATTATTAGTAAATATATATATCAAGAAATTTATTTTTTTTAGGTTAGGATGTATTTTTAACGGAACTATACCCCGACGGACTATTCAATTACGGGTATTTTCTTTTTTTTTAAGTTTTCTACGACCATTAGAGCCGGAGATATTTCAAAATAATGTAGCGAAGCACTCAAAACAACAGCAATGCAATTTTCTCGCGAAACCGCAGCCCGATTTTGCTGAGATTTTTGGTTTTATGTGCATGTACAAAAAAATTCAACTTCCCGACTACATCACTTTTCACAAATTCTTTTACTAATTTCTACATGTGAAGATAGGTTTTGGCGCCGCCTCTACTGATCTTATTTATTTTAATTCCATCCTACGCTGGATCAACAACAGTTAATTGAATTCATGTTCAGTATATTTTGTGGAAATATTCTATAAACAAACTTCAGGAGTATTTTCTTTGAATTACAGAATGTTTATTTGTGAATTATTAACCAAATGAATTCATTAAAAAATTGAAAACAGTTAAAAATTATACATTTTTTTTGCTATGGGTTTGATTTTAAATAGGTAAGTTTAATTTGATGAAATGTAAAATTAAGTATTCATATTATTTATATGCATATACTTACATTACAATGTAAACAAAGAAATGTTCTAAATAGATACAACATAACTCCGAACAACAATTGAAGGTTTTTATTTAAAAACGTTTGAAACACATTTCATTCTTTACTTCAGCACCAGGAACATTTGAGGGTATGAACTCCACAGGTATCTACACTGTTGAAAGGAGATTTGTCTTTTTAATTTCATATAACTTGTTCTATTGTAAAGTAAAATTTTAATCCCCAGAAAGCTCCGAAATAATTCCGCATAAATATTTTATTAGATTCACAAAAAAAAAAACTCATTAAAACTCATCTGCAAAAGGCGTGTCCCTGCTCAGCACCCTTTCAGAGTTTTTACCATAGAACACCCCATTGTCAAAGATGCTATTCGTGGGATAATCCTTATTTATACCTCGTTTAAGGTGTTCGACACAGGTGATGGACACCGTTTACATAATGATAATCACTAGTTGGTACAAGGCCGTAGCAGGAAAACTTTTCGGGGGAGGGTCAGGTCAGGACTGGGGATTTGAATTTAAACCCTTTTAAACAACAATTTCCATGCTTATTTTTGAAATGTTGATATAGTTACCCGTGTAAAATATTACAGGATGCAAGGATGATGAATGAATTTTTTTTTTGTTAGAGTAAAGTATTTTTGTTGGACCCTTCATAGTTTTCGTATTTAATAGATCAGATCAAGCTCACAAGAGAGTAAGGCTGTAACCTACTGCGTCTATGTGTATTGTACGTTGTAGTTTAATCGAGCAAATCTAAATAACAGTATGCATACAATGCACAATGATGTAAAATATGTCGCTGGATCCTCTGTTGTGTTGTCCATTTTATAATTTAACTTGCACTTTTTAAACCTAGTATTAATTTTTACTACTAAATTTCGATATTTCGAGGGGGGGGGTTGACCCCCTACCCCCCTGGCTACGGCCTTGAGTTGGTGTATCCTTGCGTCCGATCCACATTTATAGTTTACCCACTGCTAACAACACTTCAATTTTAAAGTGTTGTCTTTTTATTTTTGTACGTCATCTGCCCAGACGACATCTGAAATGAAGCAACAAAAACTGGCAATGTTTTTGCAGTTGGGCTTTGGAAGTACCAAACAGCTCAGTGAGATGCATCTCAAATTGCATATGGGGGGAAACGTGAAGAGGCAACTGTTACACATAGGTACTCCTGATATCCAAACCAACGAAAAGTTTATGTAAGCATTATTCTTAAAACCCTTGGTTTTCTATCTAGCACAGATTTTTTTTTACTGATAAATCTTATTCGAGTTAACGATACAAATTTGGAACCACTAGTCCTTGGTAATTGTCTGAAACAATATTTAAATTGCCATAAACAACATGATAATTATTATCTGTTTTAAGATTTTGCTGATAACACAGTTACCTTTTAAGTTCTTGAAGTTTTCGGAAGCACCCGATATAATTTGTTTGTTTAATTTTTATTGACTAATAATCTTGAGTGAAATTTAATACTTTAATTATAATATTTTTTCTGTGTTTTGTAATAATAAATAATTTTCAGAAGTAGACGCCCACATATTTTGCAAATCCCAGTAAACACGTTACTGGAAAACAAAGGTGTTGCACAACAGGAATAATAGATTCATCTATTTGAAAGAAGAAATAAACCACTGTTTATATTTTAACATAACCTAACTTTGCTTTCAAGTCGGGTCTAGAAGCCGTTGCAATCACTATTTACAGAACCGTTCCATTAGAAACCTAAATTCCATCCAAAGCATACATCATCCGTATGAAACATTCGTACAGCCGATGAGTACATTCTGACATTGACATTTTACGCATTATACATCCCTTGATCGGGAAGCCTGCACTGGTTTCAAAGTGATTGGATTTGATCGCATATCTCTAGCAATGAACTACAACATGTAAGTAATGATTACAGTATACGGTGATGAGTTGCTTTGTGCATGATCAGTTGTCGACTTCAGTGCAGGCCGACGGCTTTGAATATTAAAACAACTATGATGAACTGCGTACAACGGTGCAACCAGTATAGCCTGAAAAACAAACAAGTTATAAATAGATAAGAAATTAATGTCATTTTCTCATAAAATGTTAACAAAAATTGAACCCGTTAAAGTGGCAATTTTAACAGTTATATTTTTTTAATTGGCTGAAAAGCAAAAAAAAACAAAGTAGCAACATTTACTAAATTAACAATAAAATACATATAGGCACTGTAATTTTGTTTCTCCAGTGCTACTCAGTCCTTCTTCTATTATCAAAAAATAAATGCAGTTGAACTTGGTTATTAGCGTCATCGATGGGACTGAACGAACGTTGACTCTACGTCTGAGAGACGTTATAAAGATCTACCAACAGGAAATCGTATTTTTGTTACCTCGAGTGAAAGGGCAAACAACTATACAGTATTACTATTTCCGGCAACATTATTCATGGCGTTTATTAAAAAGAAAAACACTATACCTTTCTTTTAATGTACAGTAGGGTTCCGACAATTCGAGCTAATTGGAGCTGAGGTCACCTTCAATTATAACTTAGGTAACATTGATTAGTGTGTAAAGTTTTAATGAGTAAATACATTACAGTACGTATTAAAACATTAAATTACTGTATTAAAAAACACGCAACAATTTTAAAGTGTCAACATTACTGTGGGGGGGGGGACAACTGTCTGATCACAACAACTACGAAAATGTCACGCCAGGCTATACGATTGTGTCTCGCCGCGCTTTTGTATTGTCCGAACACTTTCCCAGCAAGGTCATACACACAGCACACAACTGACACTGTATAACGTGGGAACTGTTCCTTAGGAGGGGTGGGAGAGTTAGCTGTGTTGCTTGTAGTGGGACCCCCCCCCTCTACCGACTTTGATGGGACCCGCCGCAGATTACATTTTACGTGTGAAAAAAAATACGTAGTTTGTTTATTTCGCGGTTTGATTTCGAAGAGGGAGAAAATATTCGGCCTGACATCAAAGGAAACGTTGAATTTTAACATTTTTCCAGTTCTGAGAAAACTGAATTGACATTGATATTTTGTAGATTCATGACGTTACAACCGAGTGGTTAAAATATTTATTGACGTTAAAAAAAAGGAGTTTATAATAACGTAAAAGATAACGATTTGACCAGACCTAAAAAATGAAGCTATGTCCGAGTTAAACCATTAGTCGAGGCCGTTAAAACCAAGTTCAACTGTAATATAAACATTTGCAATAAAATACTCAGAAAACTTCAATTAATAAATTACTTGTGAAAATGTATGATTTGGTTTTTATTTAATGAATTTGTTTAATGCGTTTCAAGAAGGGAATAAATGAATCGTTTATTGTTAAAACCTCACAAGTAACTAAAACTAAAATAAACTGTGCAATTCTTTCTGTGGATTTTATTAGCTTAAATCATAGATACAATTAATAAAAACCAAAAGATATATTTTTTTAAATACCGTGTGATGTTATGGGTGCTTTCCAATAAACTAATTAAATCAAAATGACAAAATACGTAGATTTTGGCTATGACAACAAAACATGTTTATCTGTTACCAATAAAGTTCAGGATAAATACCTAGTTTTAAAGTCTGAAGCCTGACAAACACAGATTTCTAACCTTCTTGTTTAGTTTGAAAACACCACATTCGTTGCAGGTTGAGGGGTTCTTACATCAAACACAAACATTTCCACCCAAATTTTCAATATGTTTCTCGTATGCTATATCAGTGGCGGCTCGTGCTATAGGTTCACTGGTTCAGTGAACCCCCAAGCAAATTGCGTTAATAACATAATATTTTAACAACTATAAATGTTTAGTACATAGTTTCATAAATATAACAATATAGAGTGAAAAGTTGTTAAAATACAACTTAGTAGAGAGGTACAACGTGCAGCTCTACTACATCGTTTTCAGCTGCCTGGTTCAACTCAAAGAATGAACCTCCTGGCCTAGGCGAGGGGGTAGAGGGGAACAGTGGGGGAATAGCCGTGTTAGCATAGCTTTTCGCTGCAATCTAAATGCAGCGACTCCCGACACCTTCCGAAATAGCCGAAGCAGCAGTTCTCAACTATCAGTGATATAAAAAATCTTAGGCCTAATTCCTTTGTGTAACTTAGTTGGTGTTTGTTTACTTCTTTAATTATTGATATGTTATGTCAGTTGTGCATTGTATGAAGCTCATGGGTTTGTGTTAGTGTAAACATATTAATAATTAACGTTATTACAGTTCCTTAGGCCTAATTATCATAGAACAAATTATTTGCATAAATTATAATATTTGTAATAAAATTTGAATTTAATTAATTAAGAGTTTACATGATATCTTGACATCTGTTTTTCGTTTTCTTTTACTTAAAAAATATGCAGCCTCAAACAATTCTTGTAATTTCGGTTTTGTTTACCTTCAGTTTTCTAGGATTTAGAAGTAAAATTGTTTTTGTTTTTTTGTGTATTTTATTCTTGCAATGTATTATATTGTCTTATTTCAATTTGTTTTGTTTACCTATCTTAAGTTTTGTAGCACTTAGAAGTAATATTGTATTGATTTTCATATTTGTCCATTTTAACCTTAATAAGTAATGTATTATAATGTTGTATTTTAATTTATTTTTGTTTTGTTTATTTTCTTGT
The DNA here is from genome assembly GCA_018207615.1 of Philaenus spumarius. Taxonomy (NCBI): domain Eukaryota; kingdom Metazoa; phylum Arthropoda; class Insecta; order Hemiptera; family Aphrophoridae; genus Philaenus; species Philaenus spumarius. The sequence continues at coordinate 16,667 of JAGFPH010002499.1, read as the reverse complement.
TAAAGTGAGATTTATTTTTTCTTTCTCAATCTAAATCATATTTATTTGTCTCTTAATGTAACAAAAGGGATGAAAAATAAAAATATTAAAAAAAATAAATACAAAATAATAAAATGTTTGATTTAACTATACAGGTATTTGTGTCACTTCGTTATTTATGAGTCACTATGAACTAAAAACTTAAATAAACTAATGAATAAATTATAGGCTACTATGTAAGATAACATTGTTCTCAATTTTCCATGTATAATTAATATCTACACTCCAATCTATCATGAAAACTGTAACCCGATTTTATCTCATTGTACGCTTTTCAGAAAAAATGTCTTAAAACAACCAAATTTTAGTAAAAACAGGCCTATAAGTAGACATTCTTATGTTTGGTACTAAACAAATTTCAGTACCCCACCCCCCACCCCCAGTAGATTTGAACCCCTAAGGTTCACCAGCCGCCACTGGTGTTTTTACACCAAACTATGCACTTTTGGTTTTTCTACAAGAATCAATGAAAAAACGCATTTTGAAAAAAAAGTTTCGGTTACATACAATAAACGATTCAAATAACATTTACAACATCACACGCGAAACAAATAAACTTCGATTAATTAATTTCTCGTGGAACACTTCATTTTTCCGTGATTTGCTTGCTTTGTTGTAAATACGCTTTTATTCATATCTGGAAGTGTATTGAAACAATGCTATACACCAAAAATGTATAGAGTTCAACAACACCAGAATTAATAAATAAAACAATCATCACCGACGGAAAAAAATGAAAGCATTACAATGAGCCACCCGTTGGAGGAAAAGAAGTGTTTATACAATACTGTGTATAAAGTCCTATAAAACAAGAAAGGATTAATAAAATACATTGTTTTAAATATTTAACAATTCAAGAAAGCATGTTTCAGAGCTTTAAAAGGCCCTTTAAAAAACAATCAAGATATTTATAAGAATGATAAAATATTGAAGAGTTAATACTTTAAAGAATCTGTACGATCTTGTTATTACAGACAAGACCATATTATAATTATTTTGATATAATTAAAATATAAACTTTTAATGTATGACATCTTACTCATTGATGGAAGTACAAAATCTGTACGAAATAGAGAAAATAACAGTTTTATCAGTTGAATTACTTAAATTATTTCACTTAACAGTTTTTTTAATTACACGAAGTAGGTAAGTATTATTAAATGAATATAGATTCGATAAATGAAAAATATTAATACATATTATGTATTAATTAATAAACAATGCAAATTAATCGTAATTACAAATTTTTTAAAGATTTATTAACTTTAAACTACGTCTTATTTACTGGGACTCACGGTTTACCTTGCATCATACTGTATGGGTAAGCGCTGCGCGCTCTCCGCTTGTAGCTCAAAAATGGTTAACCGTAAAAAAATTTTTAGAACGAAATTTGTAGAGAATTTTATGCTCTACAATTTTTATAATAGATGCAAATGGCATTGAAGCCATAGGAAGGGAGATATTTGCGAAAAACTGGTTTTTGTGACCTTTGACCCTGAATATCTTAAGACGCGGACACAAGATTTTATGAGACTTTTGAGACAACTTTTGGAACGCCAAAATAAAGGTTTGTACGAGTTTACAGCTTATCATCTTTCATTCCGAGGTGAAACCCCTAATATGACTGAACCACCTCTTTAGATGTATTCACTGGAGTAGGAACATTGTCTGATTATATTTATTTGGCAAACTTTATTCAGGAGCAGGTACAGTGCAAAGTGAATACACACATGTTATGTGTGACCTGGGCGCCCATATGACATTTTCTAGGGGGGAGGGGGCTAACCGAGGTTAGGGGATTAAGGAGTACCCTCCCCTCCGTCGGCAAAAGGGGTCCAAGGAAATTTTTGACCTTCCCCAGAAAACTTTTAAAATTTGGGAAGCCAATTTGGATGTTCAGGGCTATATTAACCCACACAGCATTGAGTCTGTACATTTACACCTTCAGTGAATACACAAAGACCTGTAACACTCCTAGAGGCCGCACCAAGTAGTGACCCAGCAGCTCATGCTGGAACTCTTGTAAAAAATGTAATAAGTATACGTAAAATTAAACGCCACACTACATTCAAAACATATTTTAGTGCTTATCTCTTAAAAGAGAAATACCTGACTAAAATTAATAATGTACATATTTTCTATTCCCTGGTAGCTAGGGAGCGGGGCCCCCTCTGCCCATAGGCATGGGCGCCCATGTGCCCAGAGTCAAGACCCCAGCCAGGAAAACTTTCCGGGGGGAGTCAGGTGAGGACCGGGGATTTGAATTTAAACCATTTTAATACGCTCACTGTAAGGACGCACATGTGAGCTTGACACTGAACACTATGGGAAGCGGCCGACGCACAGTGCATTGCACGCCAACCCCCGTATTGGGAGTACTTTCAATACACAAAGCATTGCGTGCTTCACACGCCAACCCCCGTATTGGGAGTACTTTCAATACACAAAGCATTGCGTGCTTTGCACGCCAACCCCCTTATTGGGAGTATTTTCATTACACAATGCATTGCGTGTTTTGTTAGAGTGAAGTATTTTTGTTGGACCCTTCATAGTTTTCGTATTTAATAGATCAGATCAAGCTCACAAGAGAGTAAGGCTGTAACCTACTGCATCCAAGTGTATTGTACGTTGTAGTTTAATCAAGTAAATATAAATATCAGTATGCATGCAATGCACAATGATGTAAAATATGTTGCTGGATCCTCTGTTGTGTTGTCTATTTTATAATTTAATTTGCAATTTTTAAACCTAGTATTGATTTTTACACTAAATTTCGGGATTTCAGGGGGGTTTTGACCCCCTAACCCTTCCCCCCTTGGCTACAGCCTTGCCAAGAGTATCTACGACCGTATTCACATACATAGTCGTAATACGAACACCAGTTACAAATTTTGGCACAACTTCACTGGCTTCAACTGCCTTTAAATAGTGATCATGATATAAAATGAACCTTGTACTTCAATTGTACATCTGATTCAGTGTACTACTACAGACACAAACTAGATCTAAAATATCCGTTTCGTACATATCGACACACCTCCAATTTACACAACTTTTATTTTACCGTCCTTGAACCCGTTGATTCTGTTTCAAAATACATCAAACTAAATTGGTGTGGTAAATGGTTTCCTGTTTATTTTGTATGGTCTTTTAAATATTGTTTTTTATGACATAGGTTTTTAAGTTTATTTTGTAAATATAGAAAAATAATACACCTAAGAATAAGAAAGGTGTGTTACCGCTAAAATGGCTCCACCGGTTTACAAATGACTTACCTACTCAGTTTCCTTCGTGCAGAGGATAAAGTATCTAATGAATCCTTTAATACAAAATTACGGATTCCTACAGTATAGTGTCTGAAGTAATCGTTCCATGATATTTGAGTTACATCTGTCGTGAAAATATTTTGGTCTTTTTCTGACATATCGTTTCTGAGGCGCTTTTGATTCTCACAAGAGAACACCCACTCGCGCAAGGCGAAAAATTCTCCAGCTTGAGCTGCTCGCTTGAATTTATCACAAATTCTCATCATCCTGAAATGTAAGTATTAACAATCAATACAAAGTAACATTTTCTTCTTGGTAAAATAATACCGGAGAAAAGTCTGTAAGGGCATTTGACATAGTAGTGTGCATTTAATGACATCTTGAACGGATTACTCTATATTACTTTCATGAAGTTTGCCATGTTTGTACCAATCCGTAAATTGTCACCAAAGTTCATTTGAAATTATTAAATCATTTCCGAACGTATTCACATAACAATACATTTTAATGCAAAACAGGTAAAACGTTTGTGACTATTATAGTGTTTATGAATATAAATAAAATAAGAATATATTTGAAATTAATACCTTGGTTTACTTCCTTGAAGACGGAAAACCATATCAATACAAAAAGCAGGTACTACATGAAGTAAACAATGATAAATCCAATGGACAATACGATTTGTTCTGAAAGTGAAACCAGGATACCATTGTACATATTTTGTAGGAAATATCAAAGAATGTTCTTTTATCTCTTTCTCAAGTTGGCTCCAGTAAATTTTGTTTTGCATCCCAGAAGTGCAGTTGTATACTTTCACTCCATTTATCCTGCAAATACAAATTGAATAATAATAATAATTTATCTAGTGTCACTGTGCAATAAACTTTGTCTACGTAAAAGGGAATGTATTATTAAAATTTCTGTGTTTTACTTTCTCACTACACTATAGTACCTATAGAGAAAGTATAGTGATCGCAAAAAAAATCGATGTTGAGATTTTTGTGGAAATATCCATTTTCGGACCCCCTGAGGCCAAAAGAGTGGGTTTTTACAAAATGTCTGTCTGTTTGTCCGTCTGCATGTCTGTATGTATGTCTGTATGTAAACAAAGCTAGAGAGAAAACTATTCGATGGATTTCGAACAAATTTGCACCAAACAAGTCAACTAGGCCTGTATAGATGCACGAAAAAACGTTTTGAAAAACAACCCTCTTTTTGGCCAAAACACCCCCAAAAAATCAGTTATTATTTTGTTTTTCAAAACCGCTCTAACGATTTTGATCAAATTTGCCTTATTTGTAGCCCTTAATGTGGGTTACCATATGCAAAAAACCGCATCTTTCAAAAAATTCTCGTTTAGCTAATAATAATATCGGATTTTTGGGGGTTTTTTGGCCAAAAAGGGGGCTGTTTTTCAAAATTTGTCAAAACCTTTTTTCGTGCGTCTATATAGGCCTAATTGACATGTTTGGTACAAATTTGTTCGAAATCAATTGTATAGTTTCCTCTTTAGCTAATAATAATAATATTTATAACTTACTGTCCTACTTTAATGTACTATCCCCTCTCCTACTTTAATACAATTATGAAGTCACAATGCGAAGCACGCAATGCACTGTGTATTGAAAATACTCCCAATATGGGGGTTGGCGTGCAATGCACTGTGCATCGCCCGCTTCTCATAGTGTTCAGTGTCAAGCTCAAACGTGCGTCCTTAGCAGTGAACCTATTAATAATTTACAAATGTTTGTGAGAAAGTATGTGCCAGTTTCTGGTGCCGTTTATTTATAAATAAAAACAGCTCAGTATATTATATATAAAGACAAACGAAATTATAAACATCAATAGTCAATTAATTATGAAAGATGGTAGTAAAAATATTAAAAAATGCGTGCCAATAACTTCAGATTAAGTAATAACACTACTTTATATTTCAGAGATTAAACACAGAAAACAATTCAAGAAAACAGTTTTGGATTCGAAAAAAAACACTGAACCAATGGAACTTGTGATTTTAAGTTTTGGTTTTTACAGAAATTTCTGCTTGTGTTTGTTAACAGTCTGTAACACGATGTTCATCTTTCAATCATATTTAATTGTGATGGAATGTCGGACGACCTAACGGACTGAATTTGTAGTTGAATCATTTTACAGAAATTGCAACTACGTGGTAGATGCAGTGTCAGCTCATGCCGTTGCAACATGTTTTGTTAACGAATTACAATAGTTTTTTTTTACAACAACAAGTTTAATGAAAACATTATCTACCGAAACAAACTCTGAGAAGTTGTACAGAACTTAAGTTTATATGTTATAGTGGACATCATTATACAGTTTCAGACCTATTGAATGACTTATTCAGTGTGCACCTAACATTGAAGGTGGCCAACCTCCTCTTAGCACGTTCCGTTCTGAGCGCTGTTAAAACCGCAAAAAATGTCCATCGCCATGACTGAGCGCGGCATTAACCGCACATGCACTATTCACTTTACATTGGAAAAGAGGGGATTTAGTCGTTTTACCTGAGTAGCTGGTAGAGACCCTTCTACGAGTACTGGTCACGTAGCAAAAGAGAATATCGACAACAAAGAAACTTACAGGCGTTCAAAAACTGCCGTTTTTTAGCCAAGTTTTCAACCGTTCTGCCAATATTTTCACAGTTTAAGGTAAGTTATTAATTTAAATCAATTATTTTTATCATTTCTATTCATATCATTAGATATTTCACCGTGTTAGTGAAAAATTAATAGTTCGCGGTATTGCAAAGCAGTCACCCATCCAAATACTCGCACGGCTTTGGATGCGATACTATACTATAATATACTGTAACTATATACTATAACGCTACAATAGTTATAGTTTGACTATTGTAGCTCGTGCATCACTGAAGATGGCGTCTTTGTCGTTGAAACGCGTTTGAGTTAATAAACGTATTAGTTGTGAGATTTTGTGTTCTAAGTTTATTCTATCAAGTATATCTTCTCACAAGTCAAGCTCAATATTTATTTATAAGGCTTATATATGTATATTATGATAAAGTAACATACAAAATTAATTGTATTTGTACAAAATATGTATTAATTAACATATTCAGGTTTTACTAGCACATTTTTTTTTTAAATAAAGAAAAATCATCCAATAATATGATTAATTTTCATTATTGACATTTTTATTAATAAATAAATGTGTTTTACGTAAAAATATTATTATTTTTATTATTCAGAAACTGTTTCATAACATATTAAAATATTTAAAAATGATTTACAAAAATTAGGCATGAAATGATTAGATTTTGTTATGCGGTAATAACCGCGTTCAGTCATAGAGACAACACAGCAAGACAATGTCCAACCCTGTGACTGACGCGGTTAAAACCGCAAGCCTGATCCGAGGGCCCCATCTTGCTAGTCATTCTTAATAGGACTGTAAAATGGCGCAGCACGGAAGATGTTAAACTAAAAAACCAAAATCGTTAAATTCATTAATCTACTTTTCACAGTGTACTACAAAAACAAAAATCGTTAAATTCATTAATCTACTTTTTGCAGTGTACTACACAAACAAAAATCGTTAAATTCATTAATCTACTTTTTGCAGTGTACTACAAAAACAAAAATCGTTAAATTCATTAATGTACTTTTTGCAGTGTACTACAAAAACAAAAATCATTAAATTCATTAATCTACTTTT
>JAGFPH010002498.1:184267-195541 GCA_018207615.1 Philaenus spumarius | reverse complement strand
AGCTTAGTAACACAATTTATTTTAGGTTATGCTATTATAAGTACTTACTAACGAATTTCTATAGCAAAGATGAACTATTGCAGTGACCCTTATTGTCAGATCAAGATCGGGAGTAGTAAACACGCTTTGTGGTGTCTTTAAAAATTGTATATACGTGTTATATGCGTATATATATGTTTTCGCACTCGGCCGAATTTTAAGTCCGATTAGGTCCAAATTTGGTTCACACGTTGGTTGTCTAAGTCGGACGAGTTCGTTTCATAAAACAATCGAAAGCACGTTTTTTGTCTGGAAGTAAACGTTTTTTTATATTTTCTTACCAGAATAAAACTTTTTTAGGGTTTTGTGTAAACAAATTATTGTAGGATATTAGTCTGCACATTTTGTTTTTTTACATGAACTAGTAGCTCATTTCGTTCCCCAAAACCGTTCAAATCGTAAAATACTTGAATTACCCTGTTCAAATCCACCTGGGTAATTTTACCGTGAGGCATCTTCTAATTTTAGGTCGACTGCCGAGATTGTACAATGTGAGCGAAGCGAAGCTGTACATAACCCGACGCCACAAGGTCGAGATGCAAACGAAGCAGCGCGTGAGTCGAAGCTAAAGCTTGGGTGCTAACAAATTATACTAATATATTTCGTACAAATAGGCAGCTATTCAGCGCCTTCGTGAGTAGACCAATTTCCCAAATAGTTGTTTGAAAACCAAAAACACATACGAAACTTACGTCAACGGTTCAGCAGCGTTACCGAATCTTCTATATATATAAAAGCCAAATCCATTGACTCACTGATCACAATGTCTTAAAAACTACTGTACGGATTGGAACGAAATTTGGTATGTAGCTTCCTCTAGGGCCATAGGTGCTCACTAAGAAAGGTTTTCAAAAAATTCGAAATTTTAGGGGTGGTTTGGGGGAGCCAAATTTACTAAATCACGATTTCTGTAAAACTGCTGAACGGATTGGAATGACATTTGGTATGTAGCTTCCTCTAGGGCCGTAGGTGCTGATAAGAAAGGGTTTCAAACAAATTTGAAATCTTAGGGGGTGTTTGGGGTCAAAGTTACTAAATGACGATTTCTCCAAAACCATTGAACGGATTGGTATGTAGGTTCCTCTAGGGCCCTAGGTGCTCGCTAAGAAACGGTTTAAAACAATTCGAAATTTTAGAGGAGGTTTGGAGTAAACAATGTTAAATTTACTAAAAATCCCCATAAGAAATACATAGTGTAATATATTTATTGATATAATATATTTTTTGTTAAGAAACATTCGACTTTGATTTGTCTATCCGTGCAAAGCCGGATCGTGCCAGCTAGTTAATTATATTTGATAAAATCAAGTAACTCTAGGATCGGTTTCATTCAATCAACTTGAGCCCGCGTTCTGTTTGAGTTACAAAGCAGAAGTCCGACAGTCTTAAAGTCTATATTTGTAAACTTTTAATTAAATGTTTGCAAACTCGACGAAAGCTAGTGTTAATCAAGAAGATTTACTTGGAGTCAGTTGAAGATTGTGTTTTAGTAAGTAAAATAACTTTTGCAAGTTGTATACGCTCTATTCAAAGATAAGATTTATAAAATAAAACTACACAGATGAGCATATATTTGGTAAAGTATCATGGAAAATAGATCAGCTCTAACAAACAACGTACAATTATACTACGAAAGGTAGAACATTATCTATATATATAAAAGTGAAATACCACTCACTCACTCACTCATTGACTCACTCATCATGATTCCTCAAAAACTACCTAACGGATTGAAATGAAATTTGGTATGTAGCTTCCTCTAGGGCCATAGGTGCTCACTAAGAAAGGGTTTGAAGAAATTCGAAATTTTAGGGGGGTTTTGGGGGATCAAAGTTATTAAATCACGATTTCTTCAAAACTACCGAACGGATTGGAATGAAATTTGGTATGTAGCTTCTTCTAGGGCCATAGGTGCTCACTAAAAAAGGGTATGAAAAATTTCGAAATTTTAAGAGGGGTTTGGGGGGATCAAAGTTAGTAAAATCATAATTTCAGATCTTTTATTATTATGACGATAGTGCTTTTATTATTTAAGATCTATATATATAAAAGCCAAATACCACTCTCTGACTGAACACTTAAAAAGAATACAATTACGTTAAAAAGACTGAAAATACCAACCACCACAGACAACGCCCTACGGGTCAGCTAGTAACCTATATTATTTTATAATTTGTAATCAATGACGTAGACTAGCACAGACAGTAGTTTGCGATTGAGAAAATCAACCTTAACTTGTATAAGCAATTTCCAAAATTAGGGGTTTGACTTTAAATTCGATTGCTCATCTGAAGCGCTGACGTGAGTTGAGAGAATTTCCAAAATTAGGTCTATGTGTTATACCGCTTCAACCAAATGTTTTTGGAAAATTGGTGTACTCACGAAGGCGCTAAATAGCTGCCTATACGTTCGAAATGTATTAGTAGAATTTACTTGCACCTCAGCCTACACTCCCGCTTTTGCGCTATTTCTTTCCGCTCGGATTATGCACTACGCTTTGCGGGTTTGCACCTCGAACTTGCGGGCTCGGATTATGGACCTGTTCGCTTTGCACAACTCGGTTAAAAAACCTCATCAGCTGATAATTTTTTGTATTATTATTTTTATTCGTATAAACTTGGGTCAATAGAAGCAATATATTTCTTGTCCGAATCGCTCAAATATATTTGTCACAGTTTGTAAGTCACAAATTCCTTCGTTCCTCGAAGTAGAACGTCCGAAGGCGTCGTAATTTGGCCCGACACTGCCTACCGTATTGTGTAATTAGGTAAGAAACGTGTTTGAACGTTTGCCAGGTTGCAGCCTATCCTCGCACTTCACTTTACATATGATAACCTTATCCGTCATACAGGTGTTCAGTAGGCGCTTGATATAGTAATCAACGTTATGGTTGGATTTGAAATTATATCTTCAACGCCTATTGTCTTTATTTATAATTTACTGAATGCGAATGATAAAACAAAATGACAGCCGTTACGTAAGGTTGCGTTGCATTGAAAGTATTGCTAAAGTTTCTTTAAAATAATACTTGGCGTGAATTTTTCGAAGAAATAAATCTTACGGATAATTTTTAGAGATGTTAAAAAGGTTTCTAGCTTGCTATACATTTTCAAGCATTTAAAATTTAATGAATTATTTTATGAATTAAATTTTTCATCAATTGTGTTGCAAATGTGTGCCCATGTTTTTAATTCTATACTGCAGACCTCGAAATGATTTCCTGTGTTGGTAGAACTTAAAGTTCAAAAGAAAAAAATATATAAATTTCCCCTACAAATAGGTGGCATCGAAACCTAGAATAGTTCAAAATGCAATCGGACTTGAATGCGTGTGCTGAACTAGTAAGTATTTAATAATATGGGATAATATTTTAAGCTGAACTTGCAATATAGTTCGACTTTTGTGAAGACGAAAATATCAATTGATCCATGCCGGGGCGAGGATTTATTGCTTCTGGACAAAAAGAAAGGAAGTGAACGCCGAAGAAAGACCTGCAATTTCCCGTAAAGCAATCGTCACTTTCCATTCAATTTCTTACATCCACGCCGACAGTTTTAGTTGCTTCAGTGTTCCAATCCTGTTGGAAATAAATACGTAGAATTTGTACTCAATGCAAAGAGTCTGTTTGATAACTACAAAGTACTAGCCACTTCAATAACATCGGTTGGCAAGAACGTTGCCTGGGATAACAGGTTTAGATTTTTTGGTGTAACATTTACTTCACACATTTACGCTTTACTTTCACATATATAAATCACAAGTAATTAAATCGTAAAAAACTTACTTCATATTCTTGCAGAAAAGGGTTGTTAAATAAAAACTATTATTTAAGAAATAAACTGAAAATAATCTCAAAACATGGGCAGTGAAGGAAGACGTATAAATAAGTATTTACATGCAATTTGCAACAAAGGCAGATGAAAAAGGCAATTATTCATGTGCAGTTACCTTTAACTGTAAATAAAAACATTGGACGATGTAGACGGTTTCTACAAAAATCATTCTAAAACTTTTGGATATGTTCCTTGGGTGGAAATAAGTAACATGAACTTGTTATAAAATGCTGTGGTTACTATTCAACAGCCATCTTTACTGGTTTTTAGAACAACAATCGTATCTTTTTAACGATCAATTTTATGGAGTTGAAATATAATAAAAATAATTCGACCATGCAGCTGACGAGAGTGGAACAAATTTCCAAAATTTGGATTATACGTTTTAGGGTTTCAACCAACTATTTGGGAAACTGATCTAGAAAATATATTAGTAGAATTTGTTTACACCTCAGTCACCTGCCCCGGCTCGCTCGCTGTTTCGTTCCGCTCGCAACGGAAACACTCGTTTTCCGAGTTTCCACCACGACCTTTCGTCCTAGAATTTTGGACTCATTCGCTTCGCTTGCAACGGACAAAGTTGCATTGCGAGTTTACAATCCCTGCCACAAGGAAAAATCCCCCACGTAGATTTAAAGTGAGTACTTTTAAGGTATTGTACATTTTGATAGTTTGATCGGTTTTGACGAGCTATAATGTCGTGTAAAAAAAATATGTAGAACAATCTCCTATAATAAAGTTTCATTCTAGTTAAATAAAACCTTTAAAGAAAATAAATTCCCTGTCAAAAAACGTGCTTACGGTTGTTGGTTTTTTTGTTTGCTAATGACCTCATCCGAGTGACTTAGAAAATAAACTTGTGTGCAGAATTTGGACTAAATCGGACTTAAAGACAGCCCGACTTCCATAAGAGCAAAATGTTAACTAGGTGACTCATATCTCTGGTTCAGTAAGAGCCAAAGTCGTAATTTTTTATTTTTTTTTTTAAGATTAGGTCTTTGCCTAGTTCCTATCAGGAGTTTTTGTTTTTATTTAAAAAATAATGATTTAAAAAAGTGTGTTCAAATTTACAATTTTTTAATAGAAAAATATTTTTTATTCAGCAAATATATATAATTTTGACAAATACTCATGATAGTGGTATCGGTGCTCACTTACCACTTTCGACCTTAATTCGCACAATAATAGTCTCTTCATAGCTCATCTTTCCAACGGAAATTCGCTAGTTTTAATGCAGTAAGCATTTTCTGTTGATTTTAGTTTGCTTTTATTTTGTTAACCGAAAATAAATGAGCGTTTGGTTGTGAAGTTGGTTGCTGTGGTAATGAATGTGAACAAACACAGCTGAGCTTTTGATCCGATCAGCTGTTTTATCTGTTATCGGGCTGGGAGAGAAACTCTGAATTCACACCGTTTTTACTCTTTAAAATAGTAATTTTGCAATATACTTTCGTAGTGTGTGTCTATGATCCCAAAAGAATATACCTTTAAATTTTGGTATTTGTATCTTAAGTAGTTTTTGCTCTACGATGATTCTATGTCAGTCATTTAGTCAGAACAAAGTCGCTTATATATATATATATATATATATATATATATATATATATATATACTTTATCCTATTCCCTCAGTTGTCTCCTCGATGTCAAAACTCATTTGTTGTATATCCTAACAAATATTTGTCGAAACAATGACAGACATAAATAGTGCAAGTTATGCAATGAAGTCATGCCTTAACGACATTTGCTCACGATATGTAGCTGTGTTCAATACAACCTTGCTATTTGATGACTATAACGTCTGTTTAACAAACATAGGCATATTGTGAATCACCTGCAAGTAGCAAAGACGCATGAGTTTGTGATGTAACATGCCGTTGTGCAAATAGAGTTACTGTCGGAGGTGATTTTAATTTCAGAAACATGTGCGCTTAGCTGCACGTTTGTACGAAATATATTAGTAGAATTTGTAGGTTGAACCGTTGATTTTCGTGTTTGGACCTCGAACTTACGGCCATGGATTATGTACATTATGGACTGCTTCGCTTCGCTCGCAGTGGACAAACTTGCTTTTTATGGTATTTTAAGATTTGTACGATTTTTGGAGAACCAGACGGGCTGTACGGTCGTTTCAAAAAAACAAAATGTGCAGAATAAACTCTTATATATATATTTTCTTAGATAAACCCCCAAACAGTTTCATTCTGGTATGAAAAATCCCAAAAATGTTTGATTTTCGGTCAAAAACGTGCTTCCTGTTGTTGGGTTTTTTTTCTAACGAACTCGTCCGAGCCGCTTTTAAAAACCAAAGTGTATACCAAATTTGGACCAAATCGGTTGTAAAATGCGGCGTCTATAAGTATCGTTATACGATATAAACGTGCGCCCTTAATACAACTCATCGGATCGTCTGCTGTATCTAATACACGTGACGGATATATTTGACAAATGTTTGATTGCTCCCGCTCTCCACCCTACAACAATAAATATTGATACCGTGTAAGGACCAAACATGGACAATTCGTGTAGGCCTATAGTGGTTGAAAGAGGCCTACACATTTCTATACACAGGGGTAACTGTAGTGATATATTTGAAGGCAAAAATAATAACGCCTAAAATTAAAATTACAAAAAATAGTCGCGTGAAAGAAGTAGTATGAAATTACTAATATTCGTAACACGTAGCTAGTTTATGTGGCAGTGTGCGTAGATTGAAGTTTTTAATATAAACTTTACTTCTTGTTTGCATTACATCTTTATATAAATTATACTATCGGAGGAACTAGTGTAAGTAGACTGAAGCCAGAAATCGGGCTCGAACGTACGTCACTTTTAACCTCTAGTAGCAACAAATCGGAATGTACATTTACTATATATTTGTAATACAATTTGTTACAGTAAAAACGTAAGTTCGAGCGTTGAGGGCAACATCCAGAACTTACTAAACTAATTGTAACGAGATATTTTGATCTAGGTAAATTGTAATGAGAGATTATAAGCTAAGGTGCCTTTTATATAAAACTTAGTGCCTTTGATATAAACCTTAGTGCCTTTGATACAAACGGTAGTGAATTTGATATAAACATTAGTGCCTTTCATATAAATCTTAGTGCTTTTGATATACACCTTACTGCCTTTGATATTATCCTTAGTGCCTTTGATACAAACGGTAGTGCATTTGATATTAAAATTAGTGCCTTTCATATAAATCTTAGTGCTTTTGATATACACCTTAGTGCCTTTGATATAAACCTTAGTTCCTTTGATATAAACCTTATTGCCTTTGATATAAACCTTATTGCCTTTCATATAAACATTAGTGCCTTTGATGTAAACCTTTGTGTCTCTGATATAAAGCTTATGCCTTTGATATAAACCTTATTGCTTTTGATATAAACCTTATTGCTTTTGATATAAACCTTATTGTTTTTGACGAAAACCTTATTGCCTTTGATATAAGCCTTAGTGCCTTTAATACACACGATATTGCCTTTGATCAAACCTTAGTGTCTTAGTTACAAAACTTAGTGATTTTGATGTTACCGTTTTTAATTTTAAAATTTTTGTAAAAAGTAAGTTGCACTTACACAATGGTTTGTTATCAAAGCAAAATTAAAAATTGCAGAAATAACTACAACATTTATGACTTATGTGGTTAGGTGGTTCTAATCAAACAAGCTTATTTTCTAGGGCTTTTATTTTTTCGGGCTCTAAAGTTTGCATTTTCTAAAACAAAATTGGTGTGATTTTAAATAACATTCAAAATAAAAAAAATTATTTTGGGTTACTACATTCAGCTTCTAATAAAATGCAATTAACACGACGTAGGATTACATGTTTTGAACTATAAACAGAAGCGTTAGCAATGATTGAATGGTATTTGGATTATCTCCAATAACCAGCAGAATAATACAGTTGCTCAAGTAGATGCATTCAATTAATAAGAAGATGGATGTCTTACATAATCAATCAGAAGTTTGCAAACGCAGTTGCTAAACTGTTGCATAAGTGAACGTTACTTCATCAGTGTCTCGAGTAATTTCGTGGTTAACATAATAACTATCCGACAACAGTGTGTTATTCGAAATGCAAATAAAACAATAGTATGAAATGATGTAAACATCTTTCCAGGATAAATTTAATAATATGTTCACGCAGCTGAACCGTTGAATGTAATTTCATAAATTAAGCTTACATGTTCTGTTTTCAACTATAGGGGAAATTGGTCACTTACGAGATCTGCGTAATAGGTTTCTATTTTACTAAATTGTTCTTGTTAAAAAAATAACTTAATTATGGCTTTAATACTTTTTGTTGGTGTATTTTACAGTGAAACTTAATATAAATCAGAAAACCACCTACATAGTTCATCTGGTTAAATTTATTTCAGATTAAATTAGGTTTTTAAATTTAGGTTAAAAGAGATGTTTGATTTACAGAAAACGCCCCAAACTTTTGAAAATGACAGAAGCAGTTTAGTTTAGATGTTCAAGTTTTTAAGCAGTTGTAAATTGAAAACAGGCTGTCATGTAAATCAGATGTAAATCGTAATTACATCTCCGGGCTTTGTTTTTACGGTTACTATGGTAACTGAGGAAGGAATTAAAAGCAAAGTTTTTCTTGTTTTCTGAGGGTAACAAAGTAACTTTTTAATATCACTAGAAACTTATATCTGTAGTCAATTGTGTGATATCTATCTAATACATATGTTGTGAAATGACTGGAATATAAATCAACTTTGTTCAAATTCTCTTACTTGATACTCTATTGTCCTGTGCTTTTGTTTGGTATGTTTTAGATTATGTCTCACAAACTTAATGTCCGCCGATATTGTAGGACCGAAAAATTGTCCATTATTTATATAAACCTAAATATGTTAGAACAAAAATGTTTTTCGAATCAGTTCAGTTCTATTTCTTCGTAATGTCAGCTGATATCCAAACAACGTTCCTTATTTTATAATAATTCAGTGATACTGCTTAAAAAATTATGAGCTCTGGTGTAAGGCAGCTTGTAAAATAATCTATTATGGTGATTGAAATGCTTTATATTTCAAACTAAGGAATGCGATTTCAAAGTTTTGTAGTATTTATTATATGTATCCAACAATTATAAATAACTAGCTGCTCCGATCCACGGATTGCACGGATAGACAAATCATAGTTAAATGAAAAAAGCAATATCAATATATACATGATGTATACACTATGTATTTCTTATGGGGATTTTTAGTAACTTTGTCCCCCCAAACCCCCTAAATTTTTTTTTTTAAAACCTTTCTTAGCGAGCACCTAGTTCCCTAGAGGAAGCTACATACCAAATTTCATTGGAATACGTTAGGTGTTTTTTTTTTAGTAACTTTGACCCCCAAAACCCTCCTAAAATTTCGATTTTTTTGAAAACCTGTCTTAGCGAGCATGTAGGGTCCTAGAGGAAGGTACATACCAAATTTCATTCCAATCCGTTTGCTGGTTTTTGAGATTTCGTGATAGTGAGTGAGTGGTATTTGGATTATATATATAAAGGGATATATGTGTAGATATTAGATAGATAGATACATCAAATGAAAGAGCAACTCAATGTATCAGTGTGTCTGGAGTATTTGTTGCAACAACTGATTCAATCCTGTTTCTTAAGTCCGGTAGGTCAGCTGGAAGCGGAGGCACATGATCCTTTATGAATCCCCAAAAATGTAAAAATCACATGGCGTCAGATCGGGTGAACGTGGAGGCCATGCGGTACAAGTTCTGTCTTCCAGTGGTCGGCTACCACCGTGAGTTATACCAGCGAGGCGACGCACCATCTTGCTGCCAAATAAAGTTCTGTGGATCAGCTTCTTGCCGTAGTACTAGCGCTTCAGTTACAGTAGCTTTAGCAAAAAAGCTCATACAATTTCCGCAGATATTTGGCACGAAAAACATTAAATTTAGACGAGCCTCGTTGCAACTGTACCGTCTCGTGGGGCAACTGACCCTCAGAGGGGTCCATGAGTGTTCCATGTCCAATCTTCATCGTCGTGCAGCGCCGTATCGTTTACAAAGTTGGCACGTAAACCGTAGTCTGTATCCTTTGAGCTTGTAACAACTGCAAACGATAAGGACGTAGTTGTAAGCGCCTCCTTAAAACTCCCTACGCAGACGTAACTGGAATTGCTAATTCACGACTAGCCTTCAGAAGTGATATCTTGGTGCTACGCGTGAAATGCGTATTATTATATTCTGCTCAAGCCCCACCTTGGTTTCGTCTGTAAAATGTAAGAAAACAACAATACAAAAGTTAAACAATGTCCAAGTACTAGCTTGCTCATTGTACTAGCTTTGCTCGTAGCATTTTTGAAACTTTTGAAAAAGAAACTTTTATGGTGTTTAACGTTTTGATCGATTTCTGGGGAAACAATACAGGCTATAAGGTCGTGTAAAAGTACAAAATGTGCAGAATAACCTCCTATATTATTTATTTTGGATACAACACCAATAGATTTTTATTATAGTACGAAAAATTTCAAGTAATTAGTTTCGGTTGTTTGATTTTTGGCTAATGAACTCGTCTTAGCGAATTATAAAACCAACGTGTGTACCAAATTTGAACCAAATCAGGCGTAAAATGCGTCCGATAGAGTACGCACACTTATACAGGGTGATTAATATAAGTGTGCCAGCTGTTTCTCTTGAAATCTATAAGACCTATAAATAAAGTTAAACTAGCTGACCCGTGCGAAGCATTCGCATTCTAACTTACTTTTTTTTCTTCTTTTTTTTTGCGTTTAACGTCCTGCTGTTTTGGTTAAATCCAAAACACGTGTGTGTACTTAATTAAAGTACACACCGTATATTTAGTATCGTATAGTGCGCATACTATACGATACTAAATATACAATTAATTAAAAATAGAAATGTAGTGGCGTAACGGCAGCTCTCCAGCTGGGTATTGTTATCATCAGTTTTGCCAACGCCAGGAAAATATTCCTACAACTTACTTGATCTTACATCACTGTTACTTTCGGTTTCTTTATTTCTTTTTTTTTTTCGTATAATTGTATTTTGTATATTTTTCCGGTTTAGCGGTTAATAAAAGCTTTAATAAAATGATGTCTCATGCATGTAATTTGATGATGTATTAAGGAATTTATGGCGTACCGACAAAAAAATGGCCTTGAGAAATAATATACGTGATAGTAACTTCCCTGAACTTTTAGTTCTGTTTAATTTGTTGATTTTGAAATTTGTATCTTACCCGCCATTTTTCCAATACGTTATTTTTATTGTTATTTAATTCAACACAATGTTGTAAAATGTTTATCTAATCTTATTTGACACTAGGGGAAACCCCAGCGTGTTCCGCACGCCAACCCGTTGGTGGAACCTTCTGTACATATAATCGTGTTATATTTTCTTTACAAACAT
>JAGFPH010002498.1:139128-159267 GCA_018207615.1 Philaenus spumarius | reverse complement strand
TTTTTTTATTCACATGACCAGTTTTAATGACGCCATTTGTTCTTGTTTACACCACTTGACGGTTTTTAATATTCCTCTTATTTGAAATTCTTCCACGCGCTCATTTTTCTTTCTGTCGCATCAACAGAACTTTCACCATTGATTTATACCACGCATGTTTCACTGGATTGCTTGCTTTCATATTATTCTGCAACTATTAAACATAACTTAGGGAAATATGACTTTCGAGATATTTTCATGAGTTTAATTGAAATGAATACCATACATTGTTTTTGTGAAAGTATTTGGCGGTTCGTTGAACATTTTCTTTAGTTTAAGTTTTAGGAATATTTTAGGGAATAGTTTTAGCAGTACCTTTAGCCGACTCTCAATAAACGAATAAAAATGCGGTTAAATTAATATTATTCCATTAAAATCTACAACTTTTTACAGTCTACTTGAGTAAAGTCCATTATAGAGTGACACAGGGGTCTAACCATACATTTTATCAGTTTATGTTGTTCGGGATGGTTATAGAGTGAAAACTCCAAGTTTTCCCACTCCTCTGCGTATTCCGCCATCTTAAAAAAAACCACCAAAAAATTTTACTTTTCCATTTTTTCAACCCAATTTGCTCCATTTTTTTTCTTGTATAGGACAATATTTCCTCCAAGAATCACTGATTAGCTTAGTTTCCACTACCAATAGCAAAGGAGGTATAGAGCAACAAAGAAGGGGTAAAATCGCAATTCCACAAAATTGGCTCTTTTCCGTCGCTTTGTATCGCTTGAATTCTATGAAAACCGATTTTAGTAAATTCGCACTCAGGTAAGTTGTGGAGATGTTAGTTGCCTTTGCACTTCTCAAAAGGTTTTTACCATTAATAACAAAGGGTGAGGGTAAAAGGGAACATTTTATTTTCGAGTTTTCCAGAATTGTCGTTTAATCATTTCTTTTCATTCATTCTACTTTTCAATTATTTTCTCACTAATATTTGTACGTATAAATGATAAAATAATTATCATGTAGCCGTGATCGAACATCAGTGGAGTGTCTTCATAAATAAAACGTAAAATCGCAATTCCAGCAAAATTGTCAATTTTCTGTCTCTTTGGTTCGCTTAAATTCTACGAAAAACTGATTTTAGTAAATATGCTGTCAAGTAGGTGGAGATGTTAGTCACCTTTAAATTGAACTTCTCAAAAACGTTTGTTCCACCAATATCAAGGAGTGGGGGCAAAATTGAAGGGGAAAGGGGAAAATTTTATTTTCGAGTTGTCCAGAAATGTTGTTTTAATAATTTATTTTCTTACGGTCTACTTCTCAACTACTTCCTCACTCATATTGGTGTGTATAAATGATAAAACAATCGTCATGTAGTCGTGTTTTGACGAACACCAGTGGAGTGTAGTCGTAAAGAAAACACACATCGAAGAAAATCATGGAACTACTATGGAAAGTCACAAATGTTTACTAACGAAAATTTAATTTACTAGGATTTGTGAAATAGTGCAACTTAATAACAGTGCAAGTCCCGGAATTCGGACATGGGGGAAGGCGAGCAGCCGTTCAACTTGCTACTACGGTCACTTCTTTTATATATCATATACATTAGAAAATCGTGCATAGATTAATTTTATATTTGCGTCAACCTAACTATAACCCAGTACGGTAAATAAAGGAGTTAAATTTATATTGGTTTTGTATTTATTTTTCAAAGCAAACGTTTTAACTCCAGTGCCCCGCTGTAGAGCTCGACTCTGCAAATTGAATACAATGACAGATATTTTACGCGTCGTGTTATTCTCTCAAAGAAAGCACAAATCAAAGTTTATACAAGAAATGCAACTGTATATAAATAAAAACGTAAATGTTTAAAATCTTAATTCTCCGAAAATTCTTCAGCGATTGCTTTGAAATTTTCATACCTTATCGCATTCGAATACAAGCGTGTTTTTATATACTTTTTGAAACACTACGCAATCTGTGTGGACGGAAAAACAACACAAACTATATTAAATATTTTTCAGAAATGAGAGCCGCCTAGTCTATACTAATATTATAAAGAGGTACAGTTTGTTTTGTTTGTTTGTTTGTATGTAGGGGGTAATCTCTGGCACTACTGAACCGATTGAAAAAATAGTTTTACTAAAAAGCTACACTATCCCTGATTAACATAGGCTAAGATTCATTTTGATAAAAACATTTTTTTATTTCAATATTTGTAAAATTTAGCCGGAAAAAATTCTTAGGTTAGGCCTAGAATGATAAACCAACACATGGATTTACATTTATTACCATAGCGATCAATTTAATAAAATAACAGAAAATATAGGTGTTTGCTAAAATATTTCCATTAACGGCTGATTTCAAAATTTGAAGCAATTATTTTTGTATTTCTAGCTTTTAGGTTAGGGTTTTAAAGTGTGGATCTGAGCCTTGCTGGTTCTTTTAACCATTTATATAACTGCTGTTATAAAATATAAGAAATAATGTAATTTGAACATTTAACATTATTTACCATCTTAGTTTTGAGGTTATTATTAATCCTACACCTTTATTATAAATAAAACATAAGATATGTTTTTAGAAGGTGCCATTGGGGGTTGGCGTGCGAAGCACGCAGGGGTCTCCCCTAGTACTCTATAATAATTAAATATGTTTAATGTTGGTATAGTAATAAGCCGTTTGCTCTAATATTTTCATTAATAGCCGATTTTAAACTTTAAAACAGTTATTTGTATTTCTAATTTTAGTAAGGTTTTTTTTAATGGCGCCATCTATTGGATGTAATCACTCACTTTACTAAATATTTTACTGCAACGGGATCGTCATTATAAATAATAATTCAATATGTTTCCACTAACAGCTGATTTCAAACTTTGAAACAATTATTTGTATTTTTAACTTTTCAGTAAGGTTTTTGTTTAGGTGTAGACCTGAGCCTTGCTGCTTCTTTTAAACTTTATTATAACTGCTGTTATAAAATATACGGACTAATTTGATTTGTACATTTAACATGATTTTTTACCTTAACTTTGAAGTTATTATCAATCCTACACATTTATTGTAAAGAAAACATAACGTGTATGGAAGGTTCTAACGGAGCACGCACGGTTCTTCCTAGCCTTGTAATATTTTTTTGCCGAAAAGGAATGTTGAGAACATCAAAACATGTACAAACTAAGTAGGTTGTTGAAAATAGTAATCGCTTTTGTATGTATTGCTAACTATTTACTTATTAAATCACCTACTTATATATACTGTATCACTGTACTTATATGTTCGTTAATGCGTATCCAGCTTCATCATTAAAAGTAGTTTGAAACCCGAGGAAGAGCTTCATACAATCGGCTTAACATTTGCAATACGCGGAGGAAGATGTAACGCAATAGTTTAATCGCACTAAGTGTTATTAATACCTTTACTTGTATAGCTAGCTGGTTCAATACCTAGTGCGAGTGTTTCAAAAATATTATCTCGGTTCTATATTATACAAATAAGGAAATGTTAAGAAACATCAACAGGCTTGGCTCAGCGTTGCATTTTCCCAGTGTTTCCGCGTGTGCTGTGTTTCGCCTCCTTACGAAACGAGGAAACTGACGGTTATGCAATTACGGAGTGGTACTCCCACCCGACTGCATGCTATTGAAGGCCACCTCGGAGTGGCTTCTCTTTTTATAGCAACAGAGTGATTACACTTATTTACAATGAGTAAACGTAGATTTAATACTTTGTAAACAAAATGAATCAGATTGATTTGGTTTTTTCAGTTCTGTAACAGTTTAATCTGTGTATATAAAAGAAGATGTCCTGAATAAACGACTGAATGAATGACTAAATTACTGAGTGAATGACTGACTGGCTGACTGAATGACTGACTAACTAACTGAATGAATGACTGGCTGACTGAATGGCTGACTGAAAAAATTACTGACTGAATGACTGACTGACTGAATGACTGACTAACTAACTGAATGAATGACTGAATGAATGACTGGCTGACTAAACAAATTACTGACTGAATGACTAACTAAATTAATGAATGACTAACTGACTCAATGACTGACTAAATGAATGACTGGCTGACTGAATGACTGACTAACTAACAGAATGAATGACTGACTGAATGAATGAATGGCTGACTGAACAAATTACTGACTGAATGACTAACTAAATTAATGACTAACTGACTCAATGACTTACTAAATGAATGACTGGCTGACTGAATGACTGACTAACTAAAGTACTGACTGAATGACTGACTAGCTGACTGACTGAATGTCTGACTAACTAAAGTACTGACTGACTGGCTGACTGAATGACTGACTGACTGACTGACTGAATGACTGACTAACTAAAGTACTGACTGAATGACTAACTAAAGTACTGACTGAATGACTGACTAACTAACTGAATGAATGACTAACTGGCTGAATGACTAACTAAATGAATGACTGGCTGACTGACTGACTGAATGACTGACTAACTAACTAAAGTACTGACTGAATGAGTGACTGACGGAATGACTGAATGACTAACTGAATGGATGACTGACTGACGGAATGACTGACTGATTGACTAACTGAATGACTGGCTGATTCATAATCAACTACCAAAATTATGAAAGCTAGAGCTTTACAGCTTTCAGGGTACCTTCATACAACTATGTAAAGGTGCATTAAGAAATGATTTTGCAAAATATTGACTTTAAGGGTAGAAATGGTCAAAATACGGGGGTTCGCACTAAGCCCTATAACAGATAAAACACCTGATTCGAATCAAATGCTTAGCAAGACAATTCTAGGTGTGGCCTATACTGAACAAACACACGTCTGTTAAACGCATTTACATTCATTACCATAGCAACCAACTTGACAAATTTACAACAGCTTTTTCAGGTTAGGCTAACAAAATTTTTTTTTAAACAAACACAAATAATAAATAAATGAAAAGGCTTACTATATTGTAATTCAGACATATGTTAGTTGTTCTATCTATCTTTTATGTAAACAAAAATGTAGTCTAAATATTCGTTTGTTTGAAATCTTAAATTTCCGAAAGTTCTGCATCGATGCTTTGAAATTTTCACACAAAATTTAATTCGAATACTTAAACGAATTAAACTTAATATTTAAGTTTATTTTGATATACTTTATGAATAAAAAACGCTATTGTTAAACGTAAAAACAACACATAGGCCTACTGAACTAAATTTCGGCAATGGGAGCGCCATACTTAATAATAATTATGTTTATATTTGAAATACTAATCAGCTGTTTGCTCTAATATTTCCGCTAGCAGCTGATTTAAATTTGAAGAAATTATTTATATTACTAAATTTTAGGTTACGTTTTTATTAAAGTGTAGACCTGATCTGACCTAAAGCCTTGCGGATTTTTTTAACCTTTATTATAACTGCTGTTATCAAATATCTGACATAATTTGATTTGGACATTCAACATTGTTTACTTTCTTAGCTTTGGGGTTATTATTAATCCTGCACGTTTATTATAAAGAAAACATAACATAATTATGTGTGTGGAAGGTACCAACGCATTCATCTCTCTTAGTTATAATTAAAACAGCAGGTTTGGATTGAAAACTTCACACAATGTTAGTTACTAGGAAACCGAACTAACACACAATTCTTAAAAGCATTACTATTTTTATTAAAATAGCAACCAACTTAGAAAATTTAAAATCAGGTTATTCATCACAAACAACAATTGTAGCAAACTAGGAAAAAGGCTTACTGTATCACAATTTAAACACGTATCACTAATAAAATCGTGCCAACTTTATCCTTAAACAGTTTGAAATTTGGCTTTACTGTATCAAATTTTGGTCACATTTTATAACTTGAAAATTGTCTCTCTTCTGTATGAAAAATAAAAAATCTCTGTTCTAATAAGTCGTCATTCCTGTGAAAATATTTAAGTATACAATGTTTGCATCCGTGATTGGCAAGCGAAGCGAGCTGGTAACGAAGCCTTTTAGTATATTATATCCAAATATAGTTGTTATTATTATTTTTCTTTATCACATCACCGGTATTACATGTAAATATAAAACTAACAATCTAATGTCTAATGGAAAAATCAAATGTAAGTCGAATGGATTTAAAAACAAATTGTAGTCCTAGTTGGAACGTTGTATGAAACGAGCAAGGTTTTTATTCATTACTATATTTTATCTGAATGTGTTTTAATTGACCGGGACACCAGTGCAGGCAAGACGGACGTAATAGACGCGTTAAATGTAGTTGAAGTAATTGTTTAAATATCTACACAACGCTCATTGAAGCCGTCCCACGTAGACGAGCGGAGCGAGTTAAAGGTCACATACAGGGTGAACACGAAATAAAGAAATGTTTCAGTATTACAAGACCCGTATTTACTAGGCTTTACATTCAGATGCGGATGTTTAGCTAAATTATGGTTTTGTGCCTGTTGATTCTTCATTTCTATATATTTTATCGTCTAGGCTAAGGAACGGTTTTGTAAAACCTATATCTATACTAATATTATAAAGAGGTAAAGTTTGTTTGTTTGTTTGTTTGTACGTAGGGGATAATCTCTGGCGCTACTGAACCGATTGAAAAAATAGTATTACTAATAAAAAGCTACACTATCCCTGAGTAACATAGGCTATAATTCATTTAGGTAAAAACCTTTTTTTATTTTAATATTTGTAAATTTAGTTGGAAAAAATCTTAGGTTAGGCCTGGAATGATTAACCAACACAATGTATTTACATTTATTACCATAGCAACCAATTGAATAAAATAACAGATAATATAGATGTTTGCTTCAATATTTCCATTAACAGCTGATTTCAAAATTTGAAGCAATTAATTAATTTTTGTATTTCTAGCTTTTAGGTTAGGGTTTGGAATGGAATTTGGTATGTAGCTTCCTCTAGGGCCTTAGGTGCTCACTAAGAAAGGGTATGAAAAATTTAGAAATTTTAGGAGGGGTTTGGGGGGATCAAATTTACTAAAATCATAATTTCAGATCTTTTATTATTATGACAATTGTGCTTTTATTATTTAAGATCTATATATATAAAAGCTAAATACCACTCACTGACTGAACACTTAAAAAGAATACAATTACGTTAAAAATGCTGAAAATACCAACCACCACGGGCAACGCCGTACGGGTCAGCTAGTTAAATATATTTGTGTTTTTACAACGCTTTGTGTTGATGTTTTCTTTATCCGCAAACGAATTTTCAGTTCGAATATGTCTCAGTAAAATAAAATTTTTCTTGTCTGTGTAGTTCTAATAAGTAATGATGATATGTACGTTTCAAAACGCGTTATGAATAACGCAAAACGGTGTTAACGGTTACGTATACAGGGTGTCTTAAAGGTATGTGAACGGCGTTATATTTTTGTAACCATTGAAAATTACGCAACACAACTTGGTGCATAGTTTCTCTACAAAAAATCTTATTTTCGAAGCAATTATAATTTTGTTATGACCATTGGGGGACGGCCGGCAGGGAGTCGGGGAGAAATTTTAAATAGTAGCATAAGTCGAGTTGTACATCAAATTAAAGGTATGTCTTAGGAGAACACAATGCCGAAAATGAGACATCAAAAGGTTCACCCTACACAAAAAATGTCGGCCGTTTAAAGTTACTATATTGGGCTTTTTGAAAATGGCTTAGTTTTACTTACTGACATAAGATTTAAAAGAACACTCCAACAATTCAGTAGGACCAGTCAGTTTGGATAGTGAGTGACTTATCACCTTCAGGAGGAACGGTCTACGAGGAGGATGTGAAACCATTTTTATTTCAAATTATAAATTTTTACTACATGTTAAACATTAACAATTACCAATAAACTTTCATAACAGCTTACCTTTTTACTTTCTCCACCCTATACGTAGTATATGGAGAAAGTATTGTTTTCGTCCGAATTTTCGAATTAGAATTTTTAGTGGAAGTGTCTGTTTTGGTGCTCCCTGAACCCCCAAAAAATGTTTAGTGGAATTATTTGTTTTGGTGCTCCCTGAACCCGAAAAAGTGTTTTTTTTTTATGTGTGTGTGTCTGTAAGGATGTGTACAGAGCTGAAGACCATACCAACGGTCCGATTTTGATGAAATTTGGTATGTAGGTGTAGTTCTGGAATATCTCCAGGTGTTTTTTTCATTTTTTTCAAATTTTTCATTTTTAAGGGGTTTTACCCCCCAAAATGGCCAAAAAACGAGAAAAATCAAAATTTCTCAAAAACGGCTCTAACAATTTTGATAAAACTTGGCTTATTTGTAGCCCTTAATGTATCCTACCATATGCAAAAAACCGCATCTTTCTAAAAATTCTCGTTTAGGTAATAATAATAATAATAATAACTGATTTTTGGGGGTCTTTTGGCCAAAAATGGGGCTGTTTTTCAAAAAATTTCAAATCCTTTTATCGTGCATCTATACAGGCCTAATTGACATGTTTGGTGCAAATGTTTTCGAAATCGATCGAATAGTTTAAATAATAATAATAATATAATACAATAATATAATATGGATGTGTGTTACATGCATGTGGCAGTTATCTGGTACCGTTTATTTAAACAAATAAATGCTCAAACTGTTTTCCTTCTACAGTTTGGCAGTGAGCTAGGCGGGTGTAGTAGCCGTTCATAACGCTCTGTAGAATCTCAGCAGGTATTTATAGTGGGGATTGGCAGAGTTTTGCTTTTAAAGCTAACGCCAATAAGTAAAATTAAGCCATTTTTAAAAAGCCCAATATTGTAACTTTAAACGGGTCGAAATTTTGTGTTGGGTGAACCTTTTCATGTCTGATTTGCGGCATTGTGTTCTCCTAAGATATACCTTTAATTTGATGTACAACTCAACCTATGCTCCTATTTAAGATTTCCCTCCGACTCCCTGCGGATCGACTCCCTAAGGTGGTAATAAATGTATAATTGCTTTAAAAAATAGCATTTTTTGTGTGAATTTTTGAGGCACACTATCTATACTAATTTTATAAAGAGGTAAAGTTTGTTTTTTGTTTGTTTTTTTGTATGTAGGGGGTAATCTCTGGTACTACTGAACCGATTGAAAAAGTAGTTACCGACTAATAAAAAGCTACACTATCCCTGAGTAACATAGGCTATAATTCATTTCGATAAAATCCTTTATTTATTTCAATATTTGTAAATTTAGTCGGGAAAAATTCTTAGGTTAGGCCTAGAATGATAAACCAACACATGTATTTACATTTATTATCATATCAACCAGTTAAATAAAATAACAGATAATATAGCTGTGTGATCCAATATTTCCATCAACAGCTGATTTCAAAATTTGAAGCAATTATTTTTGTATTTCTAGCTTTTAGGTTAGGGGTTTAAAGTGTAGACCTGAGCCTTGCTGGTTCTTTTAACCGTTATTATAACTGCTGTTATAAAATATAAGAAATAATGTAATTTAAACATTTAACATTATTTACCATATTAGTTTTGAGGTTATTATTAATCCTACACCTGTACAGTATTGTAAATAAAACATACCGTATGTTTTTATAAGGTTCCATTGGGGGTTGGCGTGCGGAGCACGCACGGGTCTCCTCTAGTATAATATAATTATACGAAATATTATAATGTATTTCAATTTTTAATTAACTAGAGCGAGCTAATTGGTAGTCAAATTATTCTAAAATAAATAAAAAATCTTCTTTCATAAATGTTTTGTATTTATACACAGCAAGTGAGGGACAAGGTATGACCTCTACCTTATTGTTATCAATTAACTATATTAACAAACCACGGCCTTAGAGAGAAATGTCGATATAAGATTAACCACGGAAAACTGTATGAACTACAAGTCGCAGTATAAGGACAAGGCCAAGCCTCTAACCTTGAGGTACACCAAGTTCTATAATACAACTACAATTAACTTAACACAACTCTGAGCAGTCTTCAACTAGTTTACAGCTAGCTGACTTGTTGAATACAATTAAAATGAAGCTTTATTTAAGCAATAAAAAGTGTATAATTTTGTCATTTGGTATATAGCTGTACAATGTAGTGATAGAATAGATGTTTCTTTAGTCATTGGAAAAAAACTATTACTATGTTTTCCTTGACAGAGAAGTACAGAAAACAGTAAAGTATGTTACGTAATGACAAGATAGTCGTACCTGGGCATCGTTAGCTGTAAACAAGTAATCTAAACTCTTTATACGTACCTAATATAAACTCTGTTTTGCTGGCTCAAGGGTAATCATTTGGAAAATCGCATATCACTAGCACGCCTTAGCCCAGATGTGCATCACTGATGTTTTTTCAATAAGAAGGTGGTAGTTGTAGACTGTTTTATACACCAATATTTCTGTTATTTTTAATGAATTCCCATAGGAAAAATAAGCTACTGCAGTGTTTCATGGTGAGACCTACTAGAGTGTTCAATGAGCACCGATCATGGTCCCCAGAACACTTTTTGGCCTGTCATTGCAAATTATATGTATTTATGTGTCCACAGTCTAACGGCATCATTTTTGATATTTTGTAAACATTTTTTGATATTTTGTATACTAAAATGGAACTTTTTTTTTTAATATAGAATGCTAGGGGGAACCCCTGCGTGCTCCGCACGCCAATCCCGTTGGAACCTTCTATACTCATACTCATATTATGTTTTCTTTATAATAAAAGTATAGGATTGATAATAACCCAAAAGATAAGAAATGGTAAATAATGTTAAATGTTCAAATCCAATTGTTTCGTATATTTTATAACAGCAGTTATAATAAAGGTTAAAAGAACCAGCAAGGGTCAGGTCTGCACTTTAATAAAAAACCTGACCTAAAAGTTAGAAATACAAATAGTTGCTTTAAAGTGTGAAATCAGGTTTGAATGGAAATATTAGAGCAAACAGCTGTTTTATCTATTATTTAATTCAATTTGTTCCTATGGTAATAAATGTAAATACATGTGTTGGTTCATCAGTCTGGGCCTAACCTAAGAATTTTTTCCGACTAAATTTACAAATATTGAAATAAAAAACGTTTTTATGAAAATGAATTATAGCCTATATTACTCAGGGATAGTGAAGCATTTTATTATCAAAAAATATGTTTTCAATCGGTTCAGTAGTTCTACATACAAACAAACAAATGTTACCTCTTTATAATATTAGTAGCCTATAAATAGATTATTCTGCACATTTTGGGTTTTTGCATGACCTCATAGCCCGTCTGGTTCTCTCAAAACGTAAAATACCATAAACTAAACTGCTCAAGTGGAGAGTAAACGGGGGGAGTTTCTAGACCGGCGGCCGGGTTGCGAGTTTCCCCACTGCGACCGAAACGAAGCAGTCCATAATCCGAAACCGCAAGGTTGAGGTGCAACTCGCAAAGCGTGTTTTGAGCGCGTGTGGCGTGAGCTTGGGCTGGAGGCTGATGTGCAAACAAATTCTACTGATATATTTAGCGGAGGCAGCTATTCAGCGCACGAGTAGTCCAATTTCCCAAATAGTTGGTTGAAACACTAAAGCATATAGCCTAGACTTAATTTTGGAAATTCGCGTACCGGTTTCGCTGCGTGTTCAAATTATTTAAGGTTTAAATAACCGACGACCGTTATTTTAACTTCATGTAAATTACACAGTAAATATGGAAATTATCATAATTCTAATATTCATAATACTCTCATAAACCACACATATAATTTAAATAGAATTAAAAGATTTAAATAAAGTGTGTAAATTAAAAAGTTTTTAGATTAAATAGAAATTTGCATTTTATTGAACCAGTATATTTTATATAATTTATTATTTTGCTTGTGTAAATTTTAGTTTTTAAAGTTATAATTTATAATTAAAAAAATCTTTAGTACAGACTATGTAAATTTCAAAGTGCTTTGTCCTAGAATTATTTCAACGAATGGTCTAACTTTTGTTAAAGGAAAAGTGAAAATGAAGACGATCTCATACGGTAAAACGAGGGAATTATTAGTGACCCCACGGCGTTATGTTTTGTGTTATCCTTGTACTATAGTCGAAGTTTCCATTTAACTTGAAGCTTTACTACTGGATTGCCAATAAGAGTCTTCCAGCAATAACGATTACAGTTTAAAACCACATAACGTAGTCACCCTTGAGTTAAGCGCTTCGTGCAGTTCGCTGTTACCATTTCTTTTAGGGTCATGAACAACACGAACATATCACCTTAGAGCACGACCGGCAATGAATTACTTACCCTGACGTGGGGCAATTTGTAATTCTTATTAACTTAGCACAAATTTATAATTTACCTAAACTGTACTGTGCATGATTCTCACCCTGTACACGTGCCTGCTCCACGAGCAGAAAACTACTTTCATCTCTTTATTGTATCATTGGATACGTAAACTGAAATAAAATAATATAATGTAAAATATTGTAAACAATTCGATCACGCAGCTGAACCGCTGACATGAGCTGAGTTGAGTCAAATTTCAATTTATATATTATTATAGTTTCAACCAATCTTTTGGGAATTTGGTCTACACACGAAGGCGAATAGACGCATGCGTTTACGAAATATATTAGTCGAATTTGTTTGCATCTCCAGCCCCGGGTCACACGTTGCTTCTTATGGTGCTTTTATGGTATTTTACGTTTCGATCGATTTTGGGGGAACCAGACGTAAAAACAAAAACATAAAATGTGCCGCATAATCTCTATATTTATTTGTTTAGATAAAAGAACAGCAAAGTTTCATTCTAGTACGAAAAATTTCAAAAATCTTACCGTACTTCCTTTTAAAAAAACGTGCTTTTGGTTGTTGGATTTTCTTGGCTAACGAACTCGTCTGAGAAACTTAGAAAACCGTCGACTGTACCACGTTTAACCAAGTTGGCTGTAAAGTGCGGCCATTAGAGTGAAAATACTCACTAATATACATTTGTATGACACCGCAAATCGTGTTCATTGGACTATGATCGGTGCTCACTGACCACTAAGTCTCAACATAAGAGTCACTGTAATAGCTGATCTTTCCTAAATAAATTCGCTAAAAAGGATTTATCATAGAATTTGGTTTAGCATCAAAACAATGTCTGTATTGATTTTGGTTTATTTGGCAACACTGTTAGTTAGCTCTTGTGATTATTGTTGATAGAGCTAGCAACACTCTCAGCTTTAGTGATAAGTGTTGTTGAAGCTGACAATGCTGTCAGTTAGATTACTTGATTAAAAGATAGAACTTTCAACACTACCAATTTTTTATCGTGATTAATTTTGATAGATCCGGCAACACTTTCAGCTTTAGTGATTATTATTGTTAACATCGAAATCTATAGAGTTTTAAAATAAAACAAGGTTAAAACTTATTATAATATGTTTATCATTATTGAAAGAGTTTGGGAAACAGATTTAAATATTGAATGTGCTAAAACCTATTAGGAATCTCTTGCGAGAAGGCTAGTCGCACTGAGTTTTAACCATTTATCCACTGCGTTGGATCTCCAGTTAACTCTATACTGTATTTATATTCCAATGTTATTTAAATGATATATTTAAACATAAACCTATATGTTTATAGGTGATTAAAACATGGGTGTGTGCGCATCGGCTCGAAGCAAGGCAAGATTTTGTCCAGCGTTGCAGTAACGGTGTGTAGGTGGCACGCTATATGCTGTTATCTAAACAAACGCACGGCTTGTTTTAAGTTTAAAGGAATTAAGATTTTCACTGATTTTGAAACCTCCTGAACTTGAAAGGGGAGTTTGGGCGGAAATATTACCTAAGATTTTATAATATTTATAACATGTAAAGGTATTATTCATAGCTATTAAAAGACTCCAATCTTGATAAACTGTTTCACTTTTCATGTAAACTAAACTGTTACGACCATAACAAACTGTCCATTCAATAGTTTTTTATCTTCACAGGTGCACATGGCTGGTGAAGATCAGGTATGAGACTATCATTATTTGATCAAATTAAATTTTAAATATATAAGATTGCACTAACACACCGTGATGAGCATGTACACTTACACATATAGAGTTCGATATCGGCAAAACTATATATTTCTTGTTTATTACTCTTTTACTCTTGGGCAACAGTTTCGTTTCTAAAGTATCTACCCGATACTCTTTCCCTTATTGATAAATTACTCCATTGAGAGATTACATTTATTGTTGCGAACTTATTTATTTCCCAATTTGTTTAGTATTACAGTAATTACATTATACCCAACATTAAACATAAGAAATTACATTGTGAGGTGATTGTAAGGTTAAATAAGGATCACCAGATACTTGATAAATAATGTATAATCTAATTTCCATTTGAAAGATTGGCTATTACAGTGAATCTCAAGGTGAGACCTAATGGAGTGTTCAATGAGCACCGATCCTGGTCCCCAGAACACGTTTTGTGTTGTCATTAAAAATGCGATATATGTATAAATGAGTTAGCACTCTAACGGTCGCATTTTAAGTCTGATTTGGTCCAAATTTTGGTTTCATTAAGCTGCATGCACTCTGTGCTGACGTGACGAGTTTACACGTGCTGACGTGTCAGTTGTTGTTTGGTTCTCACAAGGCGCACATCGTTGCATAAGGGATAGACGACTTTTAGACGCTTTGGATGGGGAAGATGAGTATATTGGTGCGACTCACCATTCAAGAAGTATATGGGTGCACCCTGCCAATAGTGGTCAATCGTTTTACAAGCAGTTTTCCATCTGATGCCTCAGTTATTTAAATACGTAGCATGTTTCTTGATGTAGGGTACTGCAGAATGAGTAAAGAGCAATGCTATGCACTTCTAAACATGGATGGGGAAAAATAGAAAAATCCAGTACACAATTGAGACAGAGCGTCTCAGCAGAGGAATAGAATACAGAGGATACGAACGCCAGTTTATATTTTTAAATCACGCCTTCCTCTTTCTTTATATTTTACAAGATGAATAACCAACTTTGCCACCAGTTATTGACAATTTTAAGGAAACACTGATTTTATAAACGTGTTTTTAAAGTGAATGAAATATCGGTTAAAGCAATCAAACGGCCTAACTGTGCGCAATAAATTAGTAA
The DNA here is from genome assembly GCA_018207615.1 of Philaenus spumarius. Taxonomy (NCBI): domain Eukaryota; kingdom Metazoa; phylum Arthropoda; class Insecta; order Hemiptera; family Aphrophoridae; genus Philaenus; species Philaenus spumarius. Next base: position 144,248 of record JAGFPH010002498.1, on the reverse strand, counting down.
GTAAAAATGTAAATACTAAATGGGATTTCCAATTTCTTCTCATGCTTCATTGCATATATATTTATTTCTACAGTTTTTTTCTCAATGATAGAATAAATAAGGTATTTCTTCACATGCTCTAGGACAGGGGTTCTTAACCTTTCAGGCTCTGTGCCCCCCCCCCCCCCCCTTTGAACACTTATGTGATGTCACGCCTCCCCCCCATACCATCACTGTTAGTTAGCTTTTGTGATTATTGTTGATAGATCTAGCAATACTCTCAGCTTAAAGCTGGCAACACTGTCAGATAGATTACGTGATTAAAAGGTAGAACTTTCAACACTACCAGTTTGTTATCGTGATTAATGTTGATAAATCTAGCAACGCTAGATCTAACCCATACCATCACCATATGTAGTTAATACAAGTAGTACAATCAGAATTTGAAACTGAATACGGTTATTAAATGAAAATATGGATAATTTCACATACAAAATTTAATATTACTACAAATAACTTTATTTTGAACACATTATTATAAGAACTTATGAAATCAAAGAACTAAATACAAATTTATTTGAGGTAATCTAGGATATATTTTAGGTTGGAATGTAATACCAGTCATTTTTACAACATTAATGAGAGGGGTGACACTATTTGTCGTGACAGTATTTTCAAAATAAATTTTTTTAATACACTCACGCCTCCCTTTAAATTCTTCTGCGCCCCCCAAGGGGGCATGGCCCCCGGTTTGAGAATCCCTTTTTCATATTCTTAGATGACGGCCTGACACCTACTGACGAAATATGGAAATTTATATTTGGAGCTTAGGCATCAGAGAGCGTGTTGTCTAACGTCACAACACCCCCCGGTCAGCGTAGTATTCACACTCCTATTTAAAATAATGGTTTATTTTTTTCGTAAAGTCAGCGTAGTGCGAATGCACCTTAAGTCGTTCGGACGAGTACGTCAGCCAAACAAATCCAACAACAAGAAGAAGCACGTTTTTTTGACAGCAAGTAAATTTTTTTGAGATTTTTCAACCTAGAAAGACACTTTTTTGGAATTTCATCTACACAATTTAATACAAGAGATCTTTATAAACATTTTCTATACCATAAAAGAACCTGGTTCAAATACACTTGGAAGATTGTACCGTGAGGGCTTCTGATACAAAGCCGATTGGTGGATTACGTCACCAATCGACTCGCATTACCCAGTGCAAGATATAATTTTAAATGAGGTCGATAATACCAAACAAATAGGCCAAAACGTAACCAATCAGAACAAAAGTACCAAGAAAGGACTGTGAACAGTGAGTTTATAAAATAAGTTAAAATATTTAATAAAGACTAAACACATTTTGATTAGTGCATCACCATTCAGTTGCCATTATGATCACATTTTGTTATTTGTGTGACGAATGAGTTTTTGTATGTTTCTTAAACTTTTTAAATTACAACCATAACTACTTAGCCCAGTCGGTGTAGGTTACAACTACCAGTAATTTGCAATACGGCTGATTTTTGTATAAGTACCTTAAAGTATGTAGATTAATATAAAAAAAGTTGACCAATCTATCGATTTCCCAAAGTCGAAAAAAAATGTTAGTCGATTTTTTTTCGACTTTGAGAAATCGATGGATAGGTAAACTTTTTTTATATTAATCTACATACTTTAAGGTACTTATAAAAAAAATCAGCCGTATTGTAAATTACTGAAACTTTTGGTCTAAAATTACCCCTACCGACTGGCCTAAACTACTGTTTATCAAATTACAATTTTGATTCCCAAGAGTAAATTCAAAGTATTTCGCAACTGCGATTGTTCACACGTATTCCATCACGCACAATCACACCTACTCGGGTACAAATAAGCGAGCATCCATCCTGTCCATCGGTTTAATTGTCCTTTGTGTATAGGGAAACAGATGAATTGCAACACTGATTCGAATCAAAGGATATCTGGTAGAGGCAACGTACAGTGCGCCTGCTATTGTGCTAGGACTCCGCGGCTATACTCGTGTGCACCAGCCGTAGTTCCGCGCATACAACAGGATATATCTAATTTCCTCCGTGCGCATAGCCAGACTACGTTCGTAGCGTGGAAGGTTAACATATCAGCGGTGGAATCTAAGCTGATATGTACGCGGAGAACAGGAGGATTGAAGGTGTAGAGTAAATCAAAGATAAAACATGTCATATATTACTACAACAAACTATAAAATACTTTATTTGCGAATTGCCATAGCAAAGATGAGGCTATTGTCTCTTATGGTGAGACCTAAGGTCGGGAGTAGTAAATGAGCACCAATCATGGTCCCCAGAACACGTTTTGAGATGTCATTAAAATGTTATATATTTATATTACACGTGTGTTCTCACTCTAGCTGCCGCATTTGAAGTCCGATTCGGTCCAAATTTAGTAAACAAGTTGGTTGATTTAAGTTGTTCAGACGAGTTCGTTAGCCAAAAAAATCCAACTACAATTTTTACGATTTTTACAAATAGAATGAAATTTGTATTTCTTTAAGGTTTTATCTAAACAAAATAAATGTAGTATATTATTCTGCGCATTTTGATATTTTACACGACTTTACAGCTAGCCTGGTTCCCCCAAAATTGATCAAAATGTAAAATACCATAATGGTACACGGTTCAAAGCCATGTGGTGGATTCTACCGTGGGCTTGTGCTTGTGGTGTATTGAAGATACTCCCAATACGGGGGTTGGCGTGCGAAGCACGCTATGCATTGTGTATTGAAGATACTCCCAATACGGGAGTTGGCGTGCGAAGCAAGCAATGCTTTGTGTATTGAAGATACTCCCAATACGGGGGTTGGTGTGCGAAGCACGCAATGCATTGTGTATTGAAGATACTCCCAATACGGGGGTTGGCGTGCGAAGCACGCAATGCATTGTGTATTGAAGATACTCCCAATACGGGGGTTGGCGTGCGAAGCACGCTATGCATTGTGTATTGAAGATACTCCCAATGTGCGGAATGGCGTGCGAACCATTTTGCTGCTATTCAGCACCGTCGTGAATAAACCTATTTCCCAAATTGTTGGTTGAAACCCTAAAACATTGGCCTATAAACTTAATTTTGGAAATTTGCCCAACTCACGTCAGCGGTTCAGCTGCGTGGTTGAATTATTTTTTTTAGATATAACAAAAAAAAATGTAATTCTAGTATGAAAAATCTGAGAAAAGTTTAAGTTCAAGTCAAAATCGTGTCTACGGTTGTTTGACTTTTTGGATAACGAACTCGTCCGAGTGACTTACGTACCAAATGGGACGGTAAATGCGTCCATTAGAGTGCGGACACTTAAATACATAGATATACAATTTTGGTGACACCCCAACACGTGTTCTGGGCATTATTGCATATTGACCACTCCCCGACCTTAAGTCTCACGTAGTCACTGCATAGCTGATTATTTCTTATTTTTCTAATTATTCAAGTCTCCAAAAAGTAAACGTATTCGGTCGTGGGGCCCCCGTCAAGAACGGAGTTCACGCTTTTTCTTCAATTCTTTTAACAGCCTTAAATGTCAACATACACACATAATTTTAATCTTTCAATCTTTTGGCCACGAGAAATCGATTGGAAATGGTCACCAGTCTGGGAAAATTCGTTTTCTACGTCTTTTTATTAAATTAAAAAGTGAAATTTGTCCATTTTAAACAATACAAAGCACAGCTGATGCAAATGTTTTCAATGCCATTACAATAATCATCTGCTTTCTTTTAAACTGTATATTTTATTAGAGGTAAGCCTAATGTTGTATCTATTTATAGTTACCATGGCAACGAATACTTCTGCTAAATAAACATACCGTTTATTTAGTTGTTTAATGTTATAGGCCTAACCTAAACGATGTTCACGGAAATTTGCAATAATAGTAGTTATTGACGTGAGCGAACTAGGCCCTAGGAATAAATCGATATTGAAATAATACTTTAATTTAGGCCTGACTTATTTCTGAGGCATAGCGTTGAGATTGTGGTTAATCCTTTAAACTGTATTTTTATTACAGGTAAGCCTAATGTTGTATATACCCTTTATTTATTTGTTTAATGTTATAGGCCTAACCTCAAAACTCAATAATCCAATATTTATTATTGAAATCATAGCCCTGCTTATAATCGAGCTTTAGCTCGGTCTCCAGGTACTTAGTTATAACATCAAAGCTAAGATTGTAAACACAGTTAAATGTCCATTCATTGTAAATACATGCAATAAACATAAAATGATGGTTCATCCGTATAGGCAAAACGTAAAATTATTGTGTGTATGTTTAATTTATTTTACCTGTTGTAACACCAACAAACATACAATAATTTTAGGTTAGGCCTAGACTTAAGATTACTTTCTAGGCCTAACCTAAAATTAAGCGCTTGACGATAATATCTGAACTACGCCGGACGGAACCGATCGTCTCTTAATTTAAATTGATGAACCAAATCACATGTTTTTTGAATGAACTGACATTAATTGCCATAGTAATCAATTTGGTACATTTTCTATTTCTTAACTCTTATCGCAATCCGCGTTAAGGAACTTCGTTCCAATTAAAAAATGGTTGTTTACAAATATCCAATATTAAAACCATTTTTGTAGTCCAGATAATTTTGATTGTCTTAGGACCATTTTCTATAACTCAGAAGGTTCTTCACTTAACTCCAATAATATACTAACAGCACATTGTGTATGTAAGATAGAAGCCCTCAAGCGTGTCATAAGAGTCAATGCAAAAGATCGTCTTTCCTTTGGAAAATAGCTTAAAAGATGTAGACGGTTGTGTTTGTTTACAGTTCGAATTATGCCGAAGTTCTTCCTGAAAATTAGCTGCGATAAAATAGAAGCTCAGATAGGATAATGTTTTCTAAAAGTCCGACATATACAACTACCTTTTAATCCGATCAGACTTAAAACCATACACAGTAATAGTGAACGAATCGATAGTCAAGTTGGGTAATCTTGTAACACTGTGCCGGAGCGGAGCGAGCCCTCTCCCCGGTTTTATCCTATTAAAATATTAAAGGTTTAGTTGAATAACATGTCAGAGTTTGGGATCGGAGAGTGGGAGAGTGCTGGTGATTGAATGGTCTGAGTAATTACCTACAGAAGGGGAGACG
>JAGFPH010002498.1:116565-131513 GCA_018207615.1 Philaenus spumarius | reverse complement strand
AAACACACTCAATCTTTGAGTAAAATTCCTCGAAGAATACACTCATTACGAGTTGAAAACTGAAACAACGAATTCCTCGAAAAGCAGCCAAAGTAAACAGTCTGTATTTACATACAATGGATCACAGACAAAACGTCTACTCGAGGGGGATTAATTTACATAAAATCCTGCATTTATAATTACATTAAATATGCCTGCTACCAACATAAAGACATAGCAGCACGGAGTTCAATTTTGAGAGACTTGTTAGTTTCTCCTTTGTGGTTCGGTTATTAGGAATGACCCAGTTGTAAATGTATCCCACCTCACGTAGGTACTGGGAGGCTACTACTGTAGTATTTTATTAAGAAAGAAGGATTAAGTATTGAATATGAAGAGAGAAATACTTAAAAACAGTTGTTTAACTTATTTTAAACTAAGGGCTCTGCCCCTGCAGTGACACAGTGATGCTAATAAAAACCACAAAATTCCTAATTTTGTTCATAATTTTTAAATTCTTTTCGTTTTTTTTTAGTACTTTTTTACGGAAATGATTATTGATTAGGTCAGAGGCACTTGGATCTAAGTTTAGTGGTGGCTGAAGCTGTGACGTGTACATAAAGTAAGACATAGATCGAAATAGACAAGCAATATCCCCAACTATTTATTTATCCCCAACCATGTTTATTTAATTTTTCAATAGGAGTTTTACATATTTTCGGAATAAAAAGTAGCCCAAAATATTCTCTGAAAAATCCTCTAAATGTTAATGAAATTTTCGTCAAAATAGGTTCAGCCATTCCGGAGCTTAGCCCGACCAAACAAATAGACATACAGACAAAACATTTTATAAGTGTGTGTTTACATTTTGGTAATGCGTGAATAACCGTATGAGCTTAGACAAAGCTTGTATTTTGAAATCACAGACAGAAACTTTAATTTTATTTATTTGTATAGATACGTATGCATATTATCAAGCACGTGTTGTCATTATTTTGAGGACTAAAGAACTTTTAAGGACCACTAGCGTTGATGTGACAATTGAACATAATAGAACAAACAAGACGACCAAACAAAAACAGCGAAACCGATTCAACATACAAACTTTGAAAGAAACTTTTACATTAACCTCAACTACTTTTAAAACTATCTCAAACAACTTTAACTTTAAGAAAGCCATTCTGCGCGAACCGAAATGATTTGTTTAGTTCCTAGTTTGAATGGAACGTTAAAAACGAACGACTAAAACTTGATTTTAAAACATAAAAAGTGCGTCTAGCAAATTATTTCCGAAGAATGCAACTTCTTTCGACTACAGTACTAACATACGACGTTGCTTTAATCGCAACATAATTTGACTAAATTAGGGATGTTGCGATATTTTCGATATTAGGCTAGTGGTACAAATGAAGTCACATGACGGAGCAAAATTTGCATTAATTGTTATTAAATAATTAAATAGTGACTTGGATACCGAATAATGAACACTATTATTATTAGGTATAAGCTAAATTATTTAAGCTATAAACTTATTAACAACAATATTGATGGTAAGGACACATGTCTTAGCCAGCGGGGTGGGAGGAGGGGGGGTTCTTAAGTATGGTGTTCCTCAGGTCTCGGTCCTAGGGCCACTTCTTTTTTTAGTATACGTAAATGATTTATGCTCTGCCAAATTTAATGAGGTTTTAACAGCTTTTGCAAACTATACTGCGTTTTCATATCAAAGCTCTAACTTACAGTCATTAAAATCTTTAATGCAGGAAACGTACTCAAATTGACATTTTGGTTTAATTCTCAATTTGAAACTCAGCGAAAAGACTAAATTTATTATTTTTAATCTTAGAAAAGAAAAGAAATTAAATTCATCACTCCCCTTTGTGTAAATAAGGTACATGATTCTGTAACCGTATTGTTAACCAACAAATGAAAGAAATTAAATATTCAGGAATTACAATAAATTCTAGTCTGAAATGGAGGGGGCACATATCATTTCATGTGTGATAAAACTTTCCTTAATGTCCATAGAAAATTCTATATCTTAAAAGATATTTGCCCTACCCAAACCCTTCTGACGGATTACCACTCTCTGGTAGGTTCCCGTCTGGGATATGGGTTGGTTTTTTGGTGGGGGGGGGGGGGGGGACTACTTCAACTTTTCAACCCATATTGGTTTTGTAGAAAAATTTTGTTAGATTAATCTAAAAAAAATCCAAGATGGAATCATCCATTCCGGTTTTAAAAGACTAAATATTCTGCCAGTAAATTATTGATTTCTCTCTCTTAAAAGTTTTAAAAATATTCTACAACATAAGTACAAATAATCCGATTTCGTCCAAATTATTTCCATACGAACTTCCATAGGACATAAATTCACAATAAATGTTCCGAGACCAAGATTAACTTTTTTCCAAAATTGTTTTACTTATAATGCAGGGAGGCAGAGTAACTTTCGAGATTTCTTAAATTAGTATAATTCCTTTTCAGTGCAGCTGCTGTTAATGTCCTCTTTTGTTTTTGACAAATTGTAAAAACTTTCATAGATTGTCCCCACAACAGACTTTTCCTTTGGGGGTACCTAATTTTGTCTTTATTTCACGTTATTCTATGAATGTTTGTTTATTAGCGAATTTTAATAGGAAAAATGAGCTATTGCAGTGGCCCTTATCGTAAGACCCAAGGTCGGGAGTAGCAAATGAGCACCGATTATGGTCCCCAGAACACGTTTTGGGGTGTCAATAAAAATCATATATATACATGTATATATGTGTTCGCACTCTAACGGCCGCATTTTAAGTCCGATTTGGTTCAAATTCGGTACACATGTTGGGTGTCTACGTCGCTCGAAAGAGTTCGTTAACCAAAAAAAATCCAACAATCGGAAGCACGTTTTTTAACCGGAAATAACTATTTTTTGAGATTTACGATCAAAACGTAAAATACCATAGAAGAACCAGGTTCAAAGCCATGTGATGGATTCTACCACGGGGTTGGCGTGCGAAGCACGCAATGCATTGTGTATTGAAGATACTCCCAAAGGCGTGTGAACCATTTTGCAGCTATTCAGCACCGTCGTGAATAGACCTATTTCCCAAATTTTTGGTTGAAACCCTAAAACATAGGCCTATAAACTTAATTTTGGAAATTTGTTGAACTCACGTCAGCGGTTCAGCTGCGTGGTCAAATTATTATTATTTTTAAAATTTTAAACTAGTTTTATTAATATTAGTAATTGTAAAATATAGCAATCTAAATAAATAAATAAAAAAGAGGATTGTGTTGTGTACTACTACAAAAACAAATTATCTTTTCCCATGTTTGTTTGATTATAAAAAACTTTCTCAATTTCACTAGCTTCACCTTTGCATAACCGGATTGGATGTGCTTAGTTAGCCAACTGTACTATACTTTGCAAATATTACGTGAGAGTTGAGAGTTTGCAGTTACTCATACATTACCTAGTTTACATTTCTTGTTTACAACAGAAACTTTATGTAACACAGTTCCATTGTGGGACAAGTTTGTCTTTCTCTGCGTTGTAACTTTTGTCCTCTCCAACATCTTCTGAACTGACAGTGTTATTATCTTAAGCATTAAGGAACGCGGTATTTTCGTCCAGAATAACGTGAACGGCGACTGCTGTGTGTGAAGTTTCTCATTCAATATGTCTTTTTAAAATCAATTGTCAAGTACAATGTATATTCGCTTAAATAGAACGTAAAACACATACTTTGACGGCATTTCCCTTATATTTAGTTTTAGAAAAAAAAAATTTTTTATCGGAGTTAATTTTACTCTATAAGCGATATAGGCGTCAGAAAAGATTTAAATCCTTAAATTACATATCAAAAGCTAATAAAATATTTAGAATTAAATATCCGTAAAAACTTGTATCCTCTGATTATTTTCCTAAATACCATTACTGAGTTTTATATCCATTCCAGGAAGACGGCAAAACAGTTCAACTAGTATTTGCAGAGGTCGATATTACGAAATTTTGTTATTTTTATTAACATAGGAATTTTTGCACTTAATAACAGATAAAACAGGATATTGACAGAGACTATTTGTATGTTATACCTATACTGAACCAACACACGTTTCTGAATGCATTTACATTCATTACCATAGCAACCAAATTACCAAACTTAGAATCAGTTAATATTATTCTTCACAACTAATAGCTTTTTTTACGTTAGGCCAAAAAATCAAAATCAAACAAACGAAATATCAACGAAAAGGTTGTCTGTTTAATAGTTCAAAATCTTAAAACAATTTTAATTTAGACCTCTACAACCAATACACATTTCTTGAGAGCATTTTCATTTATTATCTATAACAGCCAACTTGGAAATTAAAAATTTGTAAATTAATTTTTTTTTTATAAAAAATGTGTAGGTTAGTTTAATATCTTTCTACTACATAAAAAAAATATGTCATTCACACAAAGGACTCTGGCCCTACAGGCCATGCTACCCCCACCAATACAAGTCATTTCTAATACCAATACAATCAATCGTCATTTCCGGGAAAATATCAGAGTATATAATAATCTGCTTGCATTTGCTTCACCGAGGGGGTTAGTGAGCGAAGTGATCAGACAGCGGAACCCACTAGAATAATATGTTAGCTCAATTATATTGCAGGCGTTGCCTGGATCAATATGCTTTTTTAACTTAGAACCTAATTTGAACTAAGTTTTGGCATTGTTTAGAAAAACTATATTATTTTTTTATTAAAAATGGCCTAAGATAAATATCAAATTATTTATAGGATCACGAGGTGAAATTGGTCTTTGTATCATAGCTAGGCCTACATACGAGACACTTCTGCTTTTTTTTTTTTAAATTTGTTGTTATGTTGTTTTTTATGTGTTTTGTTTTAATCTATTTTTCTGTATTTTTGTAAATTTTCCTACTGATTCCTATTGATTTATAGGTCTAATGTGTATTACTATTATATTGATAGTGTTATTACTAATTGAGTTTTGTATTAATAGTCTTAGGTGGTAACCACACACAGCCCCAGTGGTTATGAGTAGTATGAGTGATTTTATCATAACAACTGTCTATTTTGTATTTTGTTTGTATGTTTGTTGTTTTTTTCAATCACCTACAACTTTATGCTTTGATTGATATAGTTTTAAAATGTAAAATCTCAGACGAGATATGGAAATACAAAATTATTATTATTATATTTTGATTGAATCAAACGGCAAATTAAAACACTGCATATTATGAGGAAAGTAAATAGTGTAATTTTGTCCACAGAAATCAGTTATTTTGTAAATTTGTTCTTTAAACAATACTTAAAACAACCACTGTTTGCGGGGACTGGTAAACACAGTGTGTTCGACTTGAGACTTTGAAATATTTATGCAACTAGCTCCGCTTTAAGCCTCATTGCACATAATGGCAAGTCGATAACTCATATTACCCGCCTCTGAAACAATATATTCAGTTTTATCGACTCCGCTATTATACGCCTTGTTAGAGACGGAATCAGGATGCCTTTCCTTGCTTCCTATAACACTGAGTTATGGATCCCTACAATTAAAACACGATTATACCGATCAGTTGAGCTGTAATGCTGTGACTGGAATTATGAAAGATTGCAGTGACCTTTAGGGTGAGATCTTATGTCGGGAGTAGTAAATGAGCACCGATCACGGCCCCCAGAACACGTTTTAGAGTGCAGTTAAAAATTGTATATCCTTATATATAATTCTGTAAGCGAAATTTTAGATTCAAAATTGTGGGAATTTGGTAAATCGGAGGATTATAGGAGAGGTATCAAATTAAAGGTATCGATCCGAGGAACGAGGGAAAAATATAATTTTTTTCTAAAATGAAAAACTAAGGGGTTTTTAAGGTCCCCAAAAAACGAAAAATCCCCATAAGAAATACATGAGAATTTAAAAACATCTGTTTTATTTACATTAAAACATTTGGTATTAAATAAATGAATTAAAAACATAAAACAGCTGTCCTGTAAAATAATATGACAGTTAGGCCTAATGTAAATTATATTTTTAAATGAAATCTGCTACTTATTAACCTATAAAAGATGCACGTTGACACACTCATAGAAGAGAAACATTATAACTATAAGTGTGATTTTTGGAAGGTATTTCATACATTTATAATAATATTATAAAAAGGTAAAGTTTGTTTTGTTTGTTTGTATGTAGGGGGTAATCTCTGAAACTACTGAACCGATTAAAACAATAGTTTTACCAATAAAAAGCTACACTGTCCCTGAGTAACATAGGCTAATTCATTTCGATAAAACCCTTTTTTTATTTCAATATTTGAAATTTGGTTGGAAAAAATTCTTAGGCTAGGCCTAGAATGATAAATCAACACATGTATTTACATTTATTGCCATAGCAACCAATTGAATAAAATAACAATAATAATATAGCTGTTGTTCCAATATTTCCATTAACAGCTGATTTCTAAATTTGAAGCAATTATTTGTTTATTTCTACCTTTTAGGTTAGGGTTTTAAAGTGTAGACCTAAGCCTTGCTGGTTCTTTTAACCATTATTATAACTGTTGTTATCAAATGTAAGAAATAATTTGATTTGAACATTTATCCTTATTTATCATATTAATTTTGAGGTTATTATTAATCGTACAACTTTATTTTAAATAAAACATAACATTTGTTTTTAGAAAGTTCCATTGGGGGTTGGCGTGCGGAGCACGCAGGAGTTTCCCCTAGTACATATTATAATGAGTGTATGTATGTGTTGATCCTTATCGGTGTCATTAAAATTTGTATATATAATTTGTGTTCGTAGACTAGCGGCCGCATTTTAAGTCAGATTTGTCGTTATTAAATGAGGACATTCGAGTGGTCGGGAATGGTTAATGTGCACCGATCATAGGCACGTTTTGGGGTGTCATTAAAATTGTGCATGTATGTGTCCCGCACTCTAACGTCCAAATTTAGTGCACTCGTTGGTTGACTAAGTTGCTCGGACGAAATTAAACAAATATTAATAATTCAACTAAAGGAAACAATATAATATGTAACACCATTTGTTTGACTTATAATACAGTAAGCTTTGGTTTGGTTTCAGCTAAAAAAAAATGTTAGTTGTGAAGAATAATTAAATTATTATAAATTTGCAAATTGGTTGCGAATAAACGCGGTTTGGTTCATTGTATTCCTTACCTAAAATTATGTTAAGTTTTTTATCCAAATCAGTGGTTTTATTTATAATATGTAATAACATATTATGTTTGAATTGAATTATATTACAGTAAGCGTTTTTCGTTGATTTTTGTTTCTGTTTGCTTTTAATTTGTTAATCTAACCTAAAAAGTTATTGGTTGTGAAGATTAACAAACCGATTCTAAATGTTCCAAGTTGCTTGCTGTCGTAATGAATTAAAGAAACATGTGTTGCTAAGATTTTGATCAGAACCGCTGTTTTATCTGATGTAAAGCTGGGAGTGAATTAAATAATGTTTACTAATTTTAATCTTTAAAGTCTAAATTTTACAAAATCCTTTCTTAGCGTGCGTTATTATCCATAAGAATAATAATATAACTTTTAATTTTCGTATTTGTATCTTAAGGGTCTGCTCCAGTAAACGAGAAAGCAACCGGAAACCCAACCACTTCTCACTGTATCCCTATCTAAACAGTGCAATTTCTTGCAGCTGAACGCTATGACATTGCTTCATTTCAAACCATTTTATAAGTCTATCTTTTGTAATTGAGTGTTGAAAAAAAACTGAATATTCTTTATAAAATTTCGGATCCGGCTCGCAAATTATTTTTCATTATTAATTTTTTATTGTGGTAGGACAAAAATTCAAACTTTGTACTTACAAAATGTCAATTACGTAACAAATCAAAAGCATTTAAAAAAATGTAAATTGCAAGACGGATGCGTATTGTGACTGTGCTGTAAATGAGACTTTACAAACAATTTTATGATAAAAAGTAAACGAAATAAATGGTTTGAAATTTAACACTGCTCTTATGGGATAAAAATCCAAGATGGCCGCCACTACAGCAGACCCTTAAGTAGTTTTTGCTCTATGCTGATTCTATCAGTCATTCAGTGAGTACCAAATAGCATATAATATATAACTATATATATATATATTTACAATTATTGGCCATTAATTAACATGTTGAATATTTAGATTTTCACTCACTCCTAGTTTAGGTGCAATGTTTGTTTGAAATATCAACAGTATTGTTAACATTTAAATTCGTATATGTACTCAGTAAATATATAGATTGACCATAGCAATAATTGCGAAAACATTTTTGTAGAACTACAAAAAATATATTAACATTTTGAAATCTTGTTAAAACAGGTTGCAGAAATAGTAACAATAGTTTCGTGGCAATCCTAAAAAAACTGTATAAATCAAAAAGCTTACGTAAAAATAGTTGACATTATAAAATACGGTTTTCCTGAATTTCAAAATCATCTCACCTTAAAAAAAACAATTTACTATCACACTTTGCGTAACTGGTGGCAATTATACGACTAACTTGTGGGTATCGAATTAAAACCCATTTCGATTAGTATCGAGGAATAAATATTGAATGAATGAATTTCCTTGTTTAAAGATTAACTGACCTTAGCAATGAATGTACTCAACTCTGGTGTAACTGTTGTAAGTTATGGGAACAATGTCCTTGTGGAAACTGCTCACTCTTGTCATTCAATGACTTTGGCATTAACTATATTCAATGGAAATAAATCGTTGCAACCAGTAGATCACTATAATACAGCTGTGTAGTGTGAACGTATTGAAGGAGTTTACTGGCGAATTTCAAAAGACCTAAAGTTTATTAGCGTATTTCAGTGACTCTTATGGTGAGACCTAAGGTCAGGAGTGGAACAAGCTTGTATGTGTAGGTATAAAATATACACAGGCTGTCTCAAAAGTCTGTGAACGTAGTTACATTTTCGTAACCATTGCAGATTCAGCAACAAAACTTGGTACATAGTTTCTCTACAAAAAAAAAAAAATTTTTTATCACGTTAAGGGGCGGCCTCCAGGGAGTCGGGGGAAAATCTTAAGTAGCAGCATAGGTCGAGTTTTACATCAAATTAAAGGTCTTCTATTTTAGGAGAATACAATCAGACATCAAAAGGTTCACCGTACAACAAATGGCGGCCGTTTAAAGTTACAGTATTGGGCTTTGAATACTTATTGGCAACCTTATTTTTAAAAGCAAACCTCCGACAATCCACACTAGAAATACCTGCTGAGATGCTACAGACATAAATGGCTACTACAACCTCCTAGTTCACGGTAAAACTGCTGAAGGAAAAGGGTTTGTGCATTTACAGTATTGTAAAAAAGGAAAGCTGTTCGAAAGTTTATTGGTAATTGTTATTTATATGTAGTTCTATGAACCGTTCCAACTGAAAGTCACTCACTATCCATAAAAACTGGTCCTACTGCTAGTGTGGTTCGTCGGAGTTTTGCTTTTAAATCTTATGCCGATAAGTAAAACTAAGCCATTTTCAAAAAACCCAATATTGTAACTTTAAACAATCTCCTTTTTGTGTAGGGCGAACCTGTTGATGTCTGATTTGCGGCATTGTGTTCTCCTAAGATAGACCTTTAATTTGATGTATTTAAGTTGCGGGCTTTCCCCCTAAGGTGATACAATTTATAATTGCTTCAAACAATTTTATTTCTGGTGAAGAATCGATGTACCAATTTTGTAGCGTAATCTGCAACGGTTACGAAAATATAACACCGTTCACAGACTTTTGAGACACCCTATGTATTTTTCATCCGATTTGGTCCAAATTCGCTGCACACGTTGATGGATAAAGTCGCTCGGACGAGTTCTTTAGCCAAAACAATCCAACAACCAGAAGAACGTTGTTTTTTGGCCGGCAGTAACAATCTTTTGATATTTTTCGTACCATAACGAAACTTTTTTGGGGTTTAATCTAAAAAATGTATAAAGTAGATTATTCTGCACATTTCCTTTTTTACACTACATTGTAGCCCGTCAGTTTCCCCTAGAATCGATCAAAACTCAAAATACCATAACAGTACCAGGTTCGAACCCAAGTACAAAGCCGGATGCAATCTCGCGAACCGTAGCAGTTCGTAATCCGAAGCCACAAGGTCGAGGTGCAAACAAATTCTACTTACATATTTCGTACACACAGGCAGCTATTCAACGCCATAGTGAGTATTCCAATTTCCCAAATGGTTGATACCCTCAAGCATACAACATTTTGGAAATTCGCTCAACTCACGTCAGCGGTTCAGTTGCGTCATGGAATTATTAGCGAATTTCCATAGGAAATATGACCTATTGCAATGGTAAGACCCAAGGTCGGAAGTAGCAAATGAGCACCGATCATGGTCCCCAGAACACGTTTTGGGGTGTCACTAAAAATCATATCCATATATATATGTGTTCGCACTCTAGCGGCCGCATTTTAAGTCCGATTTGGTTCAAATTTGGTACACATGTTGGTTGTCTACGTCGCTCGGAAGAGTTCGTTACCCAACAAAATCCAACAACCGGAAGCACGTTTTTTAACAGAAAGTAACTATTTTTTTAGATTTTTCCTACGAGAATGAATTTGTTTTTGATTTTTTTTTCTACAAATATAAATGTAGGATGTTATTTTGCACATTTTGTTTCTTTATACGACCTTATAGCTCACTTGGTTCCCCCGAAATCGATCAAAACGTAAAATACCATAAAAGCACCCGTTTCAAAGCAATGTGGTGGATTTCACCGCGGGGTTGGCGTGCGAAGCACGCAATACATTGTGTATCGAAGATACTCCCAATATGCGGAATGGCGTGCGAACCGTTTTGCAGCTAATCAGCACCGTCGTGAATAGACCTATTTCCCAAATTGTTGGTTGAAACCATAAAACATAGGCCTATCAACTTAATTTTGGAGATTCGCTCAACTCACGTCAGCGGTTCCGTTGCGTTATGGAATTATTTACTATACGAACCAAGAAAGCCACGTCACACTTCATTGTTATGAGTCACGACCCACAAGACCTAATCCGAACACAACTGCACCCATAACTTAATATTATTGTAAACATTGACTGTATGGCGCGCTATCGAGCTTGGAACGGCCAATTACATTCGACAGTGTGTAGTAAGGCCAACAATACACGGTGGGCGTACTTCTTGGTCATTCAAAGCTTATCTTGTTCTTTACATAAATTAAACCTAATAACCATGTTTATAACTCATAATACTACGATAAAAGAAAAGTGAGATTAAGAAACGGAAGTTGAGAACAGAAATTACAGATCTGTTAGTTATAGTTGTGCATTAGGGGTAATGACTGTGATCTGAAATTCACTTCGACTATATTTTTTACACGAGTTGTAACAACTATCTAGTCTATGATGTTAAACAAAGCAAAACACATTTTACGACCGCTACAGTCTAACGGTGTTTTTAAAAGTATAACGGATCGTGTAACTTGCATTTTAATTACACTGTTATTGGCTTTGGGTTTAACGTTAAACACTGTATTTAAACGTATTGTTAGGAAATTTTCATAGGTCGGGAGTAGTCAATGAGCACCGATCATAGTCCCCAGAACACGTTTTAGGGTGCGTTGAAAATGTCATATACAGGGTGATAAGTGTGCCAGCTGTTTCTTTTGAAATCTATAAGAGCTATTAAAATAAATTAAATAGTAACTCCCCTGGACTTTAAGTTCTGTTTAATTTGGTGGTTTTGAAATTTCTCTCTTACCCACCGTTTTTCCAATATAGCGGTCAACTTTAATTTTTCAAATGAAAACACCGTATTTTAGTGTTTTTTTAGGGTAGAATATACAGTTTTAAGACTATTTTATTATTTTTTCATAAACTCAATAGTTTTTGAGATAGTTACGATTTAACATGAGAAGTTTATTATCTATATTAATATTATAAAGAGGTAAAATTTTTTGTTTGTTTGTATGTAGGGGGTAATCTCTGGAACTACTGAACCGATTGAAAAAATAGTTTTACTAATAAAAACCTACACTATCCCTGAGTAACATATTCTATAATTCATTTTGATAAAATCATTTTTTGATTCAATATTTGTAAATTCAGTCGGGGAAAAATCTTAGGTTAGGCCTAGACTGATAAACCAACACATGTATTTACATTCATCGCCATAGCAACTAATTAAATCAGCTGTTTGCTCCGATATTTCCATTAACAGCTGATTTCAAACTCCGAAGCAAATATTTTAATTTCTAACGTTTAGGTTAGGTTTTAATTAAGGTGTAGACCTGAGCCTTGCTGGTTCTTTTAACCTTTATTATAACTGCTGTTATAAAAAATACAAAATAACTTGATTTAAACATTTAACATTATTTACCTATTATTAATCCTACACAATGTTTGTAAAGAAAATATAACACGATTATATGTACAGAAGGTTCCAACGGGTTGGCGTGCGGAACACGCTGGGGCTTCCCCTAGTGTCAAATAGGATTAGTTAAACATTTTACAACATTGTGTTGAATTAAATAACAATAAAAATAACGTATTGGAAAAATGGCGGGTAAGATACACATTTCAAAATCAACAAATTAAACAGAACTAAAAGTTCATGGAAGTTACTATCACATGGATTATTTCTCAAGGCCATTTTTTTGTCGGTACGCCATAACTTCCTTAATACATCATCAAATTACATGAATGAGGCATCATTTTATTAAATCTTTCCTTAACCGCTACACCAGAAAAATATACAAAATACAATTATACGAAAAAATCTTAATACGTCATCAATGAGGCATAATTTTAAAGCTTTCCTTAACCGCTACACCGGAAAAATATACAAAATACAATTATACGAAAAAAAAAGAATAAAGAATCCGAAAGTAACAGTGATGTAAGATGAAGTAAGTTGTAGTAATATTTTCCTGGCGTTGGCAACACTGATGATAACAATACCCAGATGGAGAGCTGCCGTTACGCCACTGCATTGCTATTTTTAATTAATTGTATATTTAGTATCGCATAGTATGCGCACTTTACGATACTAAATATACGGTGTGTACTTTAATTAAGTGGGATTTAACCAAAACAGCAAGACGTTAAACACACAAAAAAAAAAGAAAAAAAAAGTAAGTTAGAATGCGAATGCTTCGCACGGGTCAGCTAGTTTAACTTTATTTATGGGTCTTACAGATTTCAAGAGAAACAGCTGGCACACTTATATTAATCACCCTGTAAGTGTTCGCACTGTAACGACCTCATTTTACGCCCGATTTGGTTCAAATTTGGTACACACGTTGGTTTTATAATTCGCTCCGACGAGTTCATTAGCCAAACATCAAACAACCGAAAGTAATTATTTGAGATTGTTCGTACTAGAATGAAAATCTTTTGGTGTTGTATCAAAAAAAAATATAGGAGGTTATTCTGCACATTGTGTACTTTTACACGACTTTATAGCCCGTATGTTTCCCCAGAAATCGTTCAAAACGTTAATTACTATAAAAGTACTTTTTTTTAAAGTTTAAAAAATGTCACGATCAAAGCTAGTACAATGAGCAAGCTAGTACTTAGACATTGTTTAACTTTTGTATTGCTGTTTTCTTACATTTTAGAGAAGAAACCGAGGTTGAACATGAGCAGAATATAATATTGCATGATTTATATGTTAGTAGTGAAACAGTGGTGTTTGCAAGAAGTGACTCATCGTGAAGCAATGGATGTTTTATAATGTCATTGGCGTTAGTGCTTGGATTCACTAATAAATAATATTGTCATCATACTTTTGTTTCAAAATGAATGTCGGGGTTATTCAAGGACTGAATCTGTAGTTACAGTGCAACGTGCGCTCCGTATTAAGTTCAAATGTAATCCTTCAAGTGATACTAATATCCAGATGTTATCATCAGTTTGAAGACACCGTCTGTCTTTGCAAAGGGAAAAGTACGGGACGACCAAGATTGACTGAATAACATGTTAAACGAATGAGAGAGTCTTTCACGCGCAGCACCACTATATCACTTCTGAAGGCTAGTCGTGAATTAGCAATTCCAGTTACGTCTGCGTGGAGAGTTTTAAGGAGGCGCTTACAACTACGTCCTTATCGTTTGCAGTTGTTACAAGCTCAAAAGATACAGACTACGGTTTACGTGCCAACTTTTTAAACGATACGGCGCTGCATGACGTGAAGATTGGACATGGAACACTCATAATGGACCCGTCTGGGTAAAGCCCCACGAAACGGTACAGTTGCAACGAGGCTCGTCTAAATTTAATGGTTTTCGTGTCAAATATCTGCGGAAATTGTATGAGCTTTTTTTCTAAAGCTACTGTAACTGGAGACCTACTACTATGGCAAGAAGCTGAACCACATAACTTGTTTTGGCAGCAAGATGGTGCTTCGCCTCGCTGGTATAACTCACGGTGGTAGCCGACCATTGGAAGACAGAGCTTGTACCGCACGGCCTCCACGTTCACCCGATCTGACGCAATGTGTTTTTTACATTTGGGGATTCATAAAGGATCATGTGCCTCTGCTACCAGCTGACCTACCGGACTTAAGAAACAGGATTGAATCAGTTGTTGCAACTGCAACTCCCGACACACTGACACATTGAGTTGCTCTTTCATTTGATGTATCTATCTATCTAATATCTACACATATATCCCTATATATATATATAATCCAAATACCACTCACTCACTATCACGAAATATCAAAACCAGCAAACGGATTGGAATGAAATTTGGTATGTAGCTTCCTCTAGGACCCTACATGCTCGCTAAAACAGGTTTTCAAAAGATTCGAAATTTTAGGGGGGTTTTTGGGGGTCAAAGTTACTAAAAATAACCACCGAACGTATTAAAATGAAATTTGGTATGTAGCTTCCTCTAGGGAACTAGGTGCTCGCTAAGAAAGGTTTAAAAAAAATTAATTTTAGGGGGTTTGGGGGGACAAAGTTACTAAAAATCCCCATAAGAAA
>JAGFPH010002498.1:99477-116465 GCA_018207615.1 Philaenus spumarius | reverse complement strand
ATCGTGTTTTATTTTGTCGATGATAAATTCGTTAACCGCCCAGCTCAAACGATACGGAAACAATATAATGGCGTCTTAAATAAATAACGTTAAATGATACGTGCCTCACGAAACTGTTTGGGCAATGCACTAACACCAACTGGCAAAATTTATTACAAATCGTTTAGTAACGCAGATAAACCATCACAGATAAATGCCAAATTAAATATAAATGATTACATCTTGTAGTTCTTCCGTCTTGTTGTAATACTGAGTTCGAGCTATTACAGTGACCCTTATGGTGATACCTAAAGTCGGGAGTAGTAAATGAGCACCGATCATGGTTCCCAGAACACGTTTTTGGGTTTATGGGTGTCATTAAAACGTTTTATATAAATGTGTATACAGGCCTATGTGTTTGCACTCTGACGGCCGCATTTTCCGTCCGATTTGGTCCAAATTAAATTTTGTACACCCGTTGGTATTCAAAGTCGCTCGGGGCGAATATGTTAAGAAATCCAACAAACGGAAGCATGTTTTTTGACTTCAAGTAACAATGTTTTCAGATTTTTCGTACTAGAATGAACGTTTTGGGGGTTTCAACTAAAAGAATTAATAAAGTAGTTTATTTTGCACATTTTTTTTGACTCGACCTTATAGCCCGTCTGATTCCATCAAAATAGATCAAAACTTAAAATACCATAAAAGTACCCGGTTCAAATCCACTTGGGGGGGGGGGGGTTCCCTTGGGGGCCGCTTCTTGCCCGAACCCCACCGGCCGGGATGCAATCCAAGGCAGAAAGGTCGGGGATGCGGAATACTACCCCCGGAAAACTACCCCCCCCCCCAGGTGAAACGTGACGTCACGAAATCTGCCAACTAACCAATATGGGAGCCGTGTCCGCGACTGGAATACTACCCCCCTAGCAAAAGCGGGTCGCCGGAATACTACCCCCCGGAAAATTACCCCCCCCCCCCCAAGCAGGTTCCTACAATTATACTGTTATCGGCAACATACTGTGACTAAACAGTTTAGGTTAGTCCTCTAGTTTTGTTTTTTTTATTCTAATTATATAAAGTGATAATACAAACGCATCGAAACTTGAGTGTGCGTGACTGGAAAACTGCCCCCCCGATCTCTGACGTCAAAATGACGTAGGAACCTGCTTGGGGAGGTAGTTTTCCGGGGGGTAGTATTCTGGCGACCCGAAAGGTCGAGGTGAAAACCGCGAGCGGAACGAAGCAGCGCGTAGGCCTAAGCTGAGGTGCAAACAAATTCTACTATATCCAGCGCCTTCGTGCGTAGACCAATTTCACAAATAGTTAGTAGTAATCCTAACACATATAAATTATTTAACTCTGGAAAATCGCTCAGCTCACGTACCGGTTCAGCTGCGTGATCGAATTATTTTTACTCTATCTATATGTAAAAGGCCCTCACTCACTCACTGATCATCACTAATTCTCCCACTTCCCGTGAAACTAGAGAGATGAAATTTGGCATGTGTATACTTAGTGATGTAAATAGGAAAACTTAAGAAATTTCAGCAGTTAGTTTTGGGGGTTTAGGGGTAGTTTTGGGTTGTCATTCCCAAAAAGAGTTTTGTAATGGCTTTATATTTTTTGCTATAGCGCTAAAACGGAAGATCGGATCTTAAATTTGATGAAAAGTCGTTAGTGTGGAATTCAATTATCTACAACTTTTGTATTTAACTTTTTCTTTCTATCTCGAACGGTTAGCGATCAAAATTAGTTTATAGTTGAAAAAAATACTAATTTAAGAGTTGCCATTTCCAAAAATGGTTTTGCAATGGGTTC
This sequence comes from Philaenus spumarius, assembly GCA_018207615.1. Lineage (NCBI taxonomy): Eukaryota > Metazoa > Arthropoda > Insecta > Hemiptera > Aphrophoridae > Philaenus > Philaenus spumarius. Next base: position 114,668 of record JAGFPH010002498.1, on the reverse strand, counting down.
CATATATAAAAGGCATTATAAATAAAACACAACATATGCTTTTAGAAAGTTCCATCGGGGGTTGGCGTGCGAAGCACGCAGGGGTCTCCCATAGTTGTATGTTAATTTAATGCACAGTTTTCATCTCATCACATTTTTCCTGAACTTGCTAAATGTCTATAGTGGACTCGTAGAGGCCTACCGTACATGACAAAAGTATTATTTATTACACTATGTTCATCAAATCTATTCTCTTTCCACTTCTTCGGCCAGAGCTAGTCAACAAGAATGAAGTCAGATGTGAAATTATACAGGTACTTTTCCCACCTGCATTGGCAAAGAATAATACAAATTGTGCCTCACGCCCTCGTACGATACAAGAATGTTTATATTCTACTAACTTAACTGAAATGCGCCATTTATGTTGAACAAAAACTGTCGTCTAATCAAAATAAACCAGATAGTTAAAAATCAGTAATTAGTAAGTGATAAATCATTACATGTAATTCGAGAACGAATTGTTTCAGAAGAAAGTAAAAATTATTTAGTGATATGAACAAATCCCTTACACACACAAAACATAAACCTTATATCGATTCTATTTATGCAAATAAAATAGTTACGGTACTGTTAATTTTGAATAATGCAAATTTAACTGATGTATTTAATTATTAATTCCAGCCGACTGTAAATTTTTCAGACGATAAATTCCATAACGATAAAATATTAATGTCCACTTTGACGTTTGAAAGTCCAATACAAGCGAAACAATTGCGCAATCATAAGGGTGTCTCGGCAGGTCACACGATTTAATTAAACAAATTAATATCGCGTCAAACTTTGACAGTAAGCGTTCACGGCGAACCAATGGCGGACGGGAGGAACGCCCCCATACGTCAGCAGGTATGCTGTTATCAGGTTATCTATCAGTTACAAGCCGACCGCCCTCTAAAGCTTTCTGTCACAAATAATAAACGGTCTATTGCTCAGACCGCAGTATCGGTTAATTTATTGTATTCTGCGACATAAATAAACAAGAATATTGTGCTGTCGACGTGGTTTCGCCTCGTTTCTGCGGAAACAAGTTGTGTTCTGTAACAAGTTGCAGGATAATGCACAATACAGTACACTACATACGTTATAAACAAAATACAGAGTACCTACTTTATCAATTTAGTAGCGAAAGATTTGCCGGCGAGCAGGCGAAATTTTTCAGGCCACTTTTAAGGTGGTATAGACGCAGCAGCTTGCTGAGCATCATGCTGATATCAGCTCCTGTAATAGGGTATAAAGGTCGTGTGCAAGCTGATATCAGCATGCTGACAAACATCGGTTCATTTTGATATTTTCACAAGCGTACGTACTGCGCATGCGTCTGGTCCCTTCAATGCTCCTCACCTAGCAAACTTTTCTACTTGCAACGCTTGTAGCTGATGCGTGTAATAGGTCACGCAACATTTCCATCAGCATGTACATCAGCATGCTGCGCAGCTAAAATACCCACTTGCTTCTAAATATTAATGACTCTATTAATAATTTGGGAAGCAGAGTGGCCGAGACTCTAAAGGCGCCAGTCCAGCCTGCTACAGTAGATTGCGTAGATTCTGATCTAGTTATCGATTTACCTCCGCTACTCGCTGCGCTCCGCCTGTTCTCATTAGTCTAAATGGCTTAAAGTGTTACGTTGAACAACAGAAATCCGACGATAATTTGCAGTGAATACCTCAAAAACATAAATACAAATCGATACACGCAAACAGGAAAGTTTCATAGAGATTACACGAAATGTTTAGACTGATATCGGATTAGATAAAGTTAAGCCCTTGTTGGGATTCCTCGCCAAGTCTACAGATTGGCCGGCTTCAGCGGTCGTGACTTTTAATGAACATTAGAGAGAGAGGGTATTTGCATTATTTAAATTTAACATCGAGTACAAATCGATTTATGTTCCGCGTGGTCTTTGAATTACCTGGTAACCTTTAGCTTACTACTCCGTCCCCTGATCGCTTCGCTCACCAACACCCGCGCCTAAGCAAAGTCAAACAGATTATTGTATACTACGATGTGCTCACGGCAATGAATATTGATTAGGGCAGAGGTTTTATTTTTACAAAGACGAGAGGAAATCAACTCCTATAAAAGCGAGTGTACTCACTTACGTACGTGCTTGAGTAACATATAATATAACAGCTGATTTCAAACATCATCTGTTCTAAACCTGGCGTATAACAAATTTTACTTTGACGTTATGTTTACAACTTCAATCATTATAATTTCTTGTCAAGTTGATTTTTGTAAATATGAGTTATAGAACTATGTATGCTATAATACGTTATAATATTTGCTTTGAAATTATAAACTGTGTATAAATACAACTTTTTATCATCAATATATTCGTTTATACAAATTTAAAGAAGAAATACATATTCGTTTAACTTCGGAAAAATTCGTACAACTAGGTAAAACATATATCGAATTCGATTATTAATTTATTCACTATAATATTAATAACTTCTAAATCATTTAATCTATCAATATGAAATAAAAATGAATTAAAAGATAATATTTTTATCTTTCTTTAGATATATTATGGGGTTTGTAGTGACAAACATAACTATAAAAGGGTGGCGTGATTTTGACAGCACTCTGTATACTACTTAATGTATTTATTTAAAGTCAGTTATAATAACGAACACTGAGGAGTAGCGTAGCTTAACGCCAATATTCTAAGCTCGAACCTAGTCAAATGCGTGGAAGTTCCAGCTGTGGCAATCGTGAACGACTCGATAGCCACGCTTCACACTACCAGCGAACATGTTACATCACTCTAATTCATAACATATTAAAACTACTTTATTTAATTATTAATTCCAACCGACTGTAAAATGTTCAGACGATAAATTACAAAACGATAAAATATTAAAATCCACTGTGACGTTTGAAAGTCCAATACAAGCGAAACAATTGCGCAATCATAAGGGTTTCACGGCGGGTCACACGATTTAATTAAACAAATTAATATCGCGTCAAACTTTAACAGTAAGCGTTCATCCCGACCAATGGCGGACGAGAGGAACGCCCCCATACGTCAGCAGGTATGCTGTTATCAGGTTATCTATCAGTTACAAGCCGACCGCCCTATAAAGCTTTCTGTCACAAATAATAAACGGTCTATTGCTCAGACCGCAGCGTCGGTTAATTTATTGTATTCTGCGACATAAATAAACAAGAATATTGTGCTGTCGACGTGGTTTCGCCTCGTTTCTGTGGAAACAAGTTACAGGATAATGCACGGTACAGTACACTACAAACATTATAAACAAAATACAGAGGGATTCTATAATGCTTGTAGATTATTCAGGCAGTGGTTATATGCGTAAAAATAACAAAATAACTTCCTATAGACATAAATGCACGGTCGTTTGTTAGCAAGATGAGTTATTGCACTGATCCTTATCGTAAGGGTGGATATCCCATTTCATCCCTTTGACTTAAGTAATCGAATTGCTACTGTTTTTTTTTTATATATATGTCAACTAGCTGGCCCGATCCGGCTTTGCACGGATAGACAAATCAAAGTTAAATGTATAGTAACCAAACAAATATATCAATAAATGTATTACTTATGTACTATGTTTTTCTTATGGGGATTTTAAGTAACTTTGACCCCCCCCCCCCCACCCCCCTAAAATTTCGAATTATTTTAAAACCTTTCTTAGCGAGCACCTAGGGCCCTAGAGGAAGCTACATACCAAATTTCAATCCAATCCGATCGGTGGTTTTTTTTTGTAAATTTGATCCCAACAAACACTCCCCCCCCCTAAAATTTCGAATTTTTTTAAAACCTTTCTTAGTGAGCACTCAGGGCTCCAGAGGAAGCTACGGTGGTTTTTGAGATTTCGTGATGAGTGAGTCAGTGAGGGGTATTTGGATTTTATATATACAGGGTGTACATACAAACTCCCTGGAAAAATTTGGTGTATTTGTTCCTTAGGTCAAGACAATCAAAAAACGTCATATAAATATGGGTCTGAAATGCCTAGTTTTCGCTGTCCGTCTGTTTGTGTTTTTTACAAATTATTTTATAACTTGAGTACTATATTAGATAGAAACTTCAAATGTGGCACGAATGTGTACCTTGGTGGGGCAAACAAGTGTATACAATTTCGTTACGATATTTTAAACAGTTTCATGATGGCGGCCATTTAAAATCTTTGATGTTAAATTTCACGAAAACCGTAATTTTTATTAAAAAAATTACCAGTAATAAAAAATGTAGAGTTTTAAGACGAACAAAATCATACTTTATTTGCTAAAATCGGATAATAAATAGCTGAGTCATGAGACATTGTACTGCGAGCGGAACGAAGTAGCACGTGAGCCGGGACTGGAGGCTGAGGTGCAAACGATTTTGTCTAATATATTTCATATAAACAGTGAGTAGACCGATTTCCCAAATAGTTGGTTGAAACCAATAAACATATAAAATAAATTTCGAAAATTCGCTCGACTCACGCCTTCGGTTCAGCTGCGTGATGGAATTATTTTAAACTATTTTCAAATACTTGTTACGCTGTAATCGGATATGCTGTTTAAGAAGATGGAGGTTTGATGTGGACATCAAGGAGGGATTTTTAAAAGTGTGCCGATGGTCTGAAGCCCAACCGATAATTTACTATCGAGTAAATAAGGCAATTATATTCAGTGCTTCTTAGACGGACTATGAGTTGTAACTGCAGCGTTCGTAAGTTAAGTACTCTACACAAATGATACTAACATAAACAATGAAACTATTTAACATTATTACTTTTACTTTCTCACTATACTATAGTATAGAGAAAGTATAGTGATCGCAAAAAAAATCGATGTTGAGATTTTTGTGGAAATATCCGTTTTGGGACCCCCTGAGTCCAAAAAAGTTGTTTTAAAAAAATGTCTGTCTGTATGTATGTTTTTTTTTTTTTTTTTTTTGCTTTCCATGCCACTTTTTGCCTTTCGGCTAACGAGCATGTTTTTTTGGGTTTTTAATATTTTATGGTCCCCCGCGGGATTTTAATCCGGGACGTCTTGCTTATGAGGCAAGTACCACAGCGGTTGAGCTATGACAGAGGACCGTCTGTATGTATGTCTGTATGTAGACAAAGCTAGAGAGAACACTATTCGATCGATTTCAACCAAATTTGCACCAGACATGTCCAGTACGCCTGTATAGATGCACGAAAAAGGGTTTTGAACAATTTTGAAGAACAACCCCCTTTTTGGCCAAAAAAACCCCAAAAAATCAGTTATTATTTTTTTATAAAAAAACGGCTCTAACGATTTTGATAAAATTTGGCTTATTTGTAGCCTTTAATGTGCCCTACCATATACAAAAACCCGCATCTTTCTAAAAATTCTCGTTTAGCTAATAATAATAATAATAACTGATTTTTGGGGGTTTTTTGGCCATAAAGGGGGTTGTTTTTCAAAATTTTTCAAAACCTTTTTACGTGCATCTATAAAGACCTAATTGACGTGTTTGGTGCAAATTTGTTCGAAATCGATCGAATAGTTTTCTCTCTAGCTAATAATAATAATATTTATTAGTTAATCGCCTACTTTAATAAAAGTACACAAAGCTAGAGAGAAAACTATTCGATCGATTTCAACCAAATTTGCACCAGACATGTCTAGTATGCCTGTATAGATGCACGAAAAAGGGTTTTGAACATTTTTGAAAAACAACCCCCTTTTTGGCCAAAAAACCCCCAAAAAATCAGTTATTATTTTTTTATAAAAATACGGCTCTAACGATTTTGATAAAATTTGGCTTATTTGTAGCCTTTAATGTGCCCTACCATATACAAAAACCCGCATCTTTCTAAAAATTCTCGTTTAGCTAATAATAATAATAATAATAATAACTGTTTTTGGGGTTTTTTTGGCCATAAAGCGGGTTGTTTAAAAAAAATTTCAAAACCACTTTACGTGCATCTATGAAGACCTAATTGACGTGTTTGGTGCAAATTTTTTCTAAATCGATCGAATAGTTTTCTCTCTAGATAATAATAATAATAATGATATTTATTAGTTAATCTCCAACTGTAATAAAAAAACTCTCCTATCCCACCCTACAAGTCACAGTGAATCTGTTTAGTAATTTAAATGTATTTGTGAGAAAGTATGTGCCAGTTCCTTGTACCGTTTATTTGTATCGCTTTGCCAACAAAACACAAGTCATAAAATATAAAGCGATATTTATTGTAATATAGGAAATGGCTACGCTGCATATTCACCAGGTACTTCGTAAAATATATTCAAAAGAATGGAAAATTATTACTCGCCATCGTTTATAAAAGGTAAAATATCGCGCTCGTTTCCCAACCGGTCCCAGGGGTCTGGATTTTTACCTTTACAGCCCCTCCACAGAACGCTGGAATCCCATTTCAAATCCAACTCGATCCTGCGTTTATTTACCTATAGTAATCAGGGAATAAAAGGTTCCTAGTGCCAACTGACTTCACTTTTTACAAAATGTAGCTACAATAACAGTTGATTTCCTGAATAGTTTTCAGTCACTAAAAAATCTGAAAAGAAACGACGGTGATTAATGTATACATATAAATGCAGTTGCAGATTCGTCAAATACAATAATTTTATTTAACATTTCTTAAGGATTAATGTCTCGGACAAAGACCTGACAAAAGACAACTTTTTCTATTATTTAATAAGCATTAATTGTATTTTGTTTAAAAGTATTGGAGAAGTTCCATGAGTAAGTTATAAACTAACTCAATAAATAATCCTATTAAGTTTATTTCGCAAAAGGTCTTCAAGAAATAATGTATTTATGTAAACATTTTATGTTTTAAAAAAATACCTTTGTAGTCTAATTAGACTGAAAATTATTATTTACTACTGGAGACCCCTGCGTGCTCCGCACGCCAACCCCCCAACTCCCTGTTGGAACCCGTTGTGTGCCGTTGGAACCCGTTGTATAGTCAGCAAGGCTCAGGTCTACACTTGAATAAAAACCTAACCTAAAAATTGATTTAAAATTTGAAATAAACTGTCAATGAAAATATTAGAGACTACAGCTGATTACTGAATCAACAATAAACATTACAAATCAGACCTAAAACACACCAACAATAACATAACCTAAATCAAATCATCTGTTGACATTTGAGTAAGTTTAAAGTAAACAACTTATTTATTTGAAACTCAATTAGTTTATCAGCTGTTTAAAATAAAATTACAGTAATTCCTATTTAGTCTAGTTGTAGCATAGGCTACTGATGCATTTTTTTTAAACTCGGAATAAAACTAAAATAAAAGTGTAAATCAAATATTTAGCTTCACAGTGACTTAGAACTGGAAATTATGTTTTAAATAAAAAAAGAATCATCAAAATCGGTTAAGTATTAACTTCAGGAAGTGAGTGAACTAAAATGAGGAATTTTTTAAAATATATAGATTGTAAGAAATAAGAGCTTTTTACAAATAAAACTATTTTCTTTCAGAGAAATGTCAACAAAATTCTACAACGTATATTTTCGAAACAAACTTTTTATAAAATAATCAAATATTTAGCTTGAATTTTGATTTATTTTAAGATGATGTACTTGATCAAAATAAAACCCAAACGTCTCGACCACAATGTCACCATCTTCAATAACGCGGGAGCTACAATAATCAAACCATTACTAACTTTTGGTTACAAAAAGAGGTGATAGTTTGTTGTTAAAAACGTAGAGTATGTTGGGATTTTAGTTAAAGTTTATTCCATCAAGCCTTTGTCATAGTTTTTTTTTTATGTTTTATATAAACTGTTTCCTTGAATTCAAATATAATATTCATATTTAAGGGTGCGCCATACCCGGAAGAAACAGACCTATGCAGCCCTCTGCAATCTTAGAAATCATTCATTCAATTTTAAAGATAATGTTTTGAAATTTGCGGGAAGTTGTTAACGAACATCTAAACTATAATTTGTAGGTGCTAAACAATGGAAATTATCTATTTTACTTAAAGATAATTAGCTTATAAGTAGGCGAAAAACCTGATTTTCAGTTGAGTTACTTGGAAACATGAAGTCGTTTGAACACATTTTGTGTCCTACAAATTGTACATTGAAGTTTTCTGATAATGTTGCAGTTGAAAGAATATAGATAAAATAAAAAATAAGGCAGTACTTTGCAATCATGCAAGTGCTTGCAAGCGACATTCTTGCTACTGTAAAGTGGTGCGGTAGTGCGTCAATTCAGTGAAACAGGCTAGCGCAAGTCTTTTCAATGTTGACTCCTCCCACTTTGTCTGTCTTCCCGACATTTGCGAGAATCCAGTGCGTAATATTTCTGTTTGTACTATTTATTTTACAATATAAGATTTCTAAAATGCCGTCACAGCGTTCTAGAAAGAAATCAGGTCTAGCATTGTCAACAAGAAGGAAGAGTAGAAAGATTAAAACAAACTCTGGTTTGTCTAAGGCTATAGCTGTAAATACCTTGAACAGATAAGCATAATTTTATTAACATCTTTTTTGTTTGATTATTAATATATATACATCTACTACAACATAATAGAATGAACATAAAGCTTTAACTGTGCTTTATTTGTAAAATACTCATATTTTTAATGCCTTAGCACATACATGATAGAAGATGTGAATACTATTTCTACATAATACTGCATTAGGAGGAAGGGTGGGGGAAGACTTCAGTAGCCTATATCTATAGACAGGTCGGGCTAAAAATTGTTTGTGCAAAACGTAAATTGTCTCGACTGATATTTCGACTGAAATATTTTACAACTAGATCTATCTATACATATTTTGAGAGGCAAAATTAAATTATTTTAAATAACTAATTAAACTTGCGTATTTTATAAATCGGACAATGACGTAGACCTAATTGGGGTTTGAAAAGGTAATACAGTATAAGCTACACTTATACATCACATTTCCCAATTTATTTAATTGCTTTGTGAATTATTAATAAAAAGTAAAAGTTGTTTTGTACATGACTAGTGCAAAACAAAATGACAAACTAATGTTATAATTTTTTTTTAAATCCATTATGTATATTCTTCAGCCTTGTAAAGGAGTACAAAGAAACAAATGTGATTTGGATTATTACACAGGATGTCACAAAAAACCTGATATACGTTGAAATAAATAAAACAAATTCCGTAACTTTTTTTCAAATTCGGCTTAGTTTAGTCGCAATTTGTCATTTAGTTTGTTTACAAAAACTCAGAAATAGATAAATAAGACATTGGGTTCAAATTTGATATAAAAAGCGTTTTGTATGTTACAATTTACAAGTGCAAAATAGCGGTTATTACAAATTTTTAAAGGGATATAACTTGAAAACCGTTAACGTAACAAAAACACAAACGTCACTAGTTCGACAGTTGTGTCAATATATAAGCCATCATTGAATGTACTATTTTCTTAGAAATACGGACAACCTATATAAGGTAAAGCTATTTTGAAAGTGTCAAAAATTCGAAAATCTGCAAAATGCGTAAATCCACGTCGTGAAAAAAAAACAATTCATTATCTACTGTACAGCCAATTCAATGGAAATGCCGCTACAAAATGTGGCATTGAAAATGAAAAAAAACTGCAATACAGGAGGTTGAAGAGCGTATCGGCACCAACATTGATGAATGCGGATTATTTATCGACAGCAACCTGCCCTTTTTAGCTGCAACTCCAGACGGAATTTTGGGAGATAAGGGGATTGTCGAAGTGAAGTGTCCTGTAAGTGCACGAAATATGTCACCACTGGAGGCGACTAAGGCCAAAATAATAAATTTCTGTGAAGTTGATCATCAGGAAGAGCTAGTTTTAAAAAGAAACCACTCATATTTTTATCAAATACAAGGACAGCTTCATATAACGAAGCGTACATTTTGTTTATTTATTGTATGGACTCCACAAGGGTTATCCATTGAAAGGGTAAATAAGGACGACGAGTTCTGGGAGACTAAAATGAAAAGACAATTGGTTTCATTTTATAATGAGTGTATGCTTCCGGAACTGGTTGACCCTAGATACCCAAGGGGATTACCCATACGGGAGTGGAAACGTTGAAAAAACGAGTGAAAAAAAGATTTTCAAAAAACTATATATTTTGTATTTTCAATAACATTGTAAACAGATTTCTTGTTGTTGTATATTTGTAAATAATAGTTATTTATATTTCTAAATAATTAGTATTTTGTTTGTAAATGAGAACTTTTTATGTGAATAATAATATTATGTCTGTGTAAATAATAACATTTTATGTACAAATAATGATTTTGTATGTGTAAATAATTTTTTTTCTGTGTAAATAACTTTTATAGGTTTTACAATTATTGTTTGTGTGTAAATAATATATTTTGTAACTGTTTGTGGATAAATAATAACTTTTGTATTTGTAAACACATAGTATATTTAAGCCTAAATAATGATTTTGTTTGTGTAAATATTTTTTTCTGTGTAAATAACTTTTATAATTAGGCCTATTGTTTGTGTGTAAACAATATTTTTTAACTGTTTGTGAATAAATACTAACTTATTTATGTGTAAATACAGAAGGATAAGTTTTTTGTGGGTAAATAATAAAATATGATTAAGTAAGTAAATAATGATTTTATGTGCAAATAATAACTTTTTATGTGTAAATAATGATTTTTATGTGAAAATTATAACTTTGTATGCGTCAATAATGATTTTAATGTGAACATTATAAGTTATTTATGAGTAAATAATAACTTTTGTATGTACAAATAATAATTTTCATAATGCATAAATAATAATGTTTTTTTTTCTCATCAAAATGAAAAATAAGTAATTTAATTATTTATTTCAAAATAGGCCTATAGCTATACCTATTTGTTCCTAGATTCCGAATTTAAAGTAGGCCTAATTGGCTATGCTTATCTTCAAGTTAGGTAAATTTACTCCTTTCTAAAACATGAGTGTTGTACTGGGGCTCAAATACAAATTAAAACATTAATGAAATAGGAGGATGCAATTTACCAGAATTATTCAAATTAACCTAACAAGAAAATGCAAGTTCAGGTAATTTTGCAAGGCATTTTTCTAAAGAAACTTACAGAAAATTAATTTTAAATCGAATTCTGGATGTGATATGGATGTTTAATTTTAAGGTTTTTTTTTCTTTTCTTGTTTTTGTAACAAAATATATACATAGGCCTACAGTATATAATTTTTATGATAAAAACCGGGATTTAATTTGGATTGAAAGATCGATCTTAAGTGTCATAATCATATAACTAATTGTTGTAAATTATTGTACTATTATAGCCAAATTATTATACATCAAATTTTATAAAAACCGACACTATTAATATGCAGACATTTCATAGTATAAATTAAATGACTATTTGAATATTATAGATACCTACAGATGTGTAGGTAGGCCTATGTTTTAAAAATATTATTGTCAACAAAACGTGCACTTATAGTTAAAAAGTGATTTTTTTACTCAGAACAATAACGAATAAAGTCGAACGTTTCGGCAAGTGTTACAAAAGCCCATGTTTCATACTTTATTTAATTGCTTTGTAAATTAATAATAACTAACACTTTGCAACATTAGTAAACAGTTTGTTTGTATTATTAAGTACAAAACAAAATAAAGAATTCAGTTATTCAATTCCTTATTTGCCTTCGCTGCGTTGCTAAGTGATAATTATTACTAACAGTAGGGCTAACAAGGAAAGTAAGTACACTTGTGGGTGTCTACGTTGTACGTCTTGTCTGCACGAAGGTTTAACCCAAACCTTGTCAATCATTTCTTTAGCTCCGCCTCCTCACTGTTAGACTGATTGCCAGCGCTCCTAGTGGATTTATTCAACATCGTGCTGAGGATTCTCTCTAGTGGTATAGCGCACCCTTAATATTGATTTTCAGGACAGTTGTGTTCGTAGTTTTATAAAAAATGTACATGTATTTGTAGAACAAATAAGCATAACACCAGAAGGGAAATGATACAGAATCTTCACTTCAAGGAAAAATATTAAATTAAGAATATATTTTCCCCCCAATATGGTAAACAATGGCCTATATTGTTTTCGGTATAGTAAACAATCGTCTACACTTTTTTCAGTGTAGTAAACAATCGTTTATATTTTTTCAGTATAGTAATCAGTTATCTACGGTATATGTTTATGTATATTAAACAATCACCTATATTTTTTCTACACTGGGTGTTTCTTAAATAGGACGCCAAACTTCTAGAGTGGGTATCTTAGATAAAAATAAATTTAAAAAAAGTACTATATATGTGCCCTAAACCAATTTGTTTTCCAGATATCCGGTTTTTTTTTACAAAATAACTCATATCTAGAGAAATGTTTGACTGATTGAGTTCAACCTTGGCATGGAGTTTAAACCTAGTAAAGATCTATCTCAAGAAAAATAAGCAATTATATCCAATCATACGTTTCAAAATGGCGGCTGTTTGAATATTTCAAAAATAAATTACTCAAAACCCGTACATTTTCACAAAAAAATGTAAGTTAAAGATAATAACAGCATATCTACATACAATGTTGTTGTGTTGGTACAGTGTTTGTATAGGATGCCGGGTTGAACAAACCAATTATTACACACAACTTAACTATTATTCTTCATCCGATTCTATGGACAGTTACACCACCCGATAGAGAATCAGAGGGCTACAAAAAATGTGTCTTAATATTTTTTGTTAAAATGTACATATTTTTACAATTTAGGTTTGTAATTTTCAACAGCCGCCATTTTTAAACGCATAACTGATATAATCGTTTTTTTTCCTTGGGACAGATCATTGTTAGGTTAAACTTTATGAAAAGTGTGTACTCAATCAGTCAAACGTTTCTCTAGATATGAAACCTATGCCAATATCATATGCCGATAGATATTTTGTCAGAAACCGAAATGCCGGATATCTTGAAAACGAAGCGTTTTAGGGCTCATGTTTATAGGAACTTCTTTTATTTATTTTTATGTAAGAAATCCACTCCAGAAGTTTGGTATCCTATGTAAGAAACACCCTGTATAGTAAACAATCGCCTATATTTTTTCACAGATCCACCATTGCATTGGAATGGGTGAGAGACAATTTTCTCCCGATTCCCAGCGTTAAAACATAACCATCTTTATGGTCTTTAAAATGGTTTAATATTCTAGATATTAGATTTTTTGTTGGTTTAAACTTGTATGATCTTTAGAATGCCGTAAATGACTTTTATAATCCGTCGCATCGAGTGACCCACCAATTTTTTTCCTGACTCCCACACTAACACACTTTATGATTAAAACACATCCATGTTAAAAACATAGATTATTTAAATCCTGCTGAACTGGGTAAACTACAAACCAATACAAAAAAATATTCACAAAAACAGCGAATTAATTGCAAGAATTTTCGACGTTCTAAGTTAACTACGACATAAACCTTATAATATGTCTAAACAGTGCAGTTCTGTCCTTCTATCAGCTGTGAATCCGTTTCTCGGCTGATGTAGAAATGCAGCCCAAGGTTGTCCGTTACGCTTGCATTAATTTCACGTTGCACAACGTACTTGCCGAGATGCAGCCAATTTAATACTGTCAGCGAAACCAATCATACGTACTTTAGTAAAAAATGCGGAACGCCTATGTTTTGCAGAAAAATTCCTCTTCCTAGTAAACAATCTCAACCTTTTGCATTCTGAAACTAATTTATCCATTTCAAATAATACAATTTGTAAAGTTATTTAACGATTTAAGTCAGTAATACGTAAATTTAAAATACTGTACACAATATACCTAATTGGAAAAGAATGACATGTTATGTAACATTATAAGTAATCTATTTTTATATACATTTTGTTATATTATTAATAACTTTCAAGTTAATTTTACTTTGACTTAAAATGAGATTTGGGAAAAGAGGATTGAAAGTTGAATACACAAGATGAAACCTCCCCCTTGAATTATACTTTACTGAGCCTTCGCTTCGCTCACCAACTGACTCATGATGAAACCAATGTAAACAGATTATTGTATACTATAAAACTTTCACGGAAATAACGTTTGATTAGGACAGAGGCACTTGGAGGATCGTGTTGGGGGGGGAGGGGTAGCGGTGACCTACATATAATGTAAGACAGAGATCGAAATAAACAAGCACCATCCTCAATAAATACGGAATGCTTTGTAATTCCATCATTAATAATTAAATAATCAGTATTCAACATGTCAAAAAGATTTCTATATTGTCAACTAAAGGAAACAGCGAGTTTTTCGTAGATTTTTGTTTGTGTTTGCTTTCAGTTTGTTTATCTAACCTAAAAAACTTATTGGTTGTGAAAAATAATACAGTGATTATTTTCTATTGATTCTAAGTTTGTTGCTATGGTAAGGAATTAAAACAATCATTCGTTGCTAACCTTTTGGTCCGAATCAGCTGTTTTATCTGTTACATAGGGCTGGGAGTCAGCCCCACAATATTCACTATTTTTTACTACTTAAAATCAAAACTTTTGCAAAATAATTTTTTTTTTGAGAGTCTATGACCACATAAGTGTATACCTTTAAATTTCCAAATTTTAATCTCAAGTAGATTCTAAGTCAATCAGTCAGGACAAAGCTGCTTATGTATGGGTTAATATCCATATTATGAAATCACAGCACTGAATATAGTACAGAAAACTTAGACCCAAACTGGAGAATCAAAAAAAAAAAAATCTGAACGTTGGAAGTTGTTTATTACCCTTTGCTCTAAATGAGGTAAAAAGTCTCCACCAAAGTAGTGTCGGGTTTGGTGGTGGAAAGGGGAGGAAGGTGTAAAAATTGTGTGTTTTCTAGGTTTTTTGAAATAATGTATGTCCTAAACCTTTCACTTTAGAGCTTAGTTTCTTCTTTAACTTTTTACTTTCTCACTATACTATATACTATAGAGAAATTTAGTAATCGCAAAAAAAATCGATGTTGAGATTTTTGTCGAAATATCCGTTTTGGAACCCCCTGAGTAAAAAAAAGTGGTTTTTCCAAAATGTCGGTCTGTATGTATACAAAGCTAGAGAGAAAACTATTCGATCGATTTCGGACAAATTTGCACCAGACATGTCAATTAGGCCTGTACGGATGCACGAAAAAAGGTTTTGAACATTTTTGTAAAACAATCCCCTTTTTGGACATATGGAGGGGCTAAAGTAAGGTATTTCATAAATTATGTTTTTCGCCATAC
>JAGFPH010002498.1:88214-99377 GCA_018207615.1 Philaenus spumarius | reverse complement strand
AAAAAAGATTCAAAAAGGTTGCTCACAAAGAAAGAAATGGCATTACAGAAGTACAAAAACTACAGGAAGTTACTCAAAAGCAAAGAGATTACAGAAAAGCAAGAGAAGAAAGCAAAAGAAGGGGTTGCATAAGGAGCAAGGGAGTTTTAGTGAGCAGACTTTGAACGCAATTTCTCGAAAATCAAGGCTTTTATTAAATTTTGTTGAATAAAATCTAAAGTTTTTGAACCAGATTAATGAAATTTTTACCACACCATCCATTTATACCATGTACTACTTTTAATGGTATAGTCAACCTTATATATCATCAAATACTATTATTTTTTTATAATCTTGTTAAACAAATTTGGTTAAATTTGAAAAGTTTCACTAAAAGTTGCCTAAAATTGTTTTTTGTTATGTTACAATGGTTTTTATACAATTAAAAATACAGTAGATTATAAGGAACAAGAAAATAATAAAAGCAATTTCAAAACTTATATAACAAAAAAGTTATTTAAACTTTTAATAAAACCACCCCCACCAAAAAAATACACATATATATATATATATATAGATTTTGGTAAAAAAAAATATTTTGTTGTCATATTCCAACTATATATATGGTGTTTAAGGAATTATCAAAGAAAAAGTTGAAAAATTACAACGGATATGAAAATTATGTTTAATGGAGGCGGATCCCCTTAACCAATGGGTTTGCTTTATTATTATTTTATTACTGGCAGTACTGTGTTGACCAATGCAAGTAGAAAATCCAACGCCAGTTCCTAGATACGAACCTACGGTGGTTGTCTGTGACATACAGAATCACCGACAAACCAACAGAGTTATCTCCGCTCCCCGTAATGGACGAGGAATTACTTGGGAAAATCCACCAGAAGTTACATCATTGAATTGAAATGATATATTCGTTGTTTGATGCCCGAGGAATTTAATTGCGCAATTCCACCAATTGTATTTGCCTTCAGTAACGAGCAGGTGAAAACACTCAACTTAAATCTTTTTTAACGGGTTTCAATTTTACTTGTAAAGCTGGTTTAAACATCACATTTTTAAGACTGGAAGTATAACACAATGAATTATTGTAAAAGGTTTATATTGTTATGAGTTCTTTGTGCGTATATAATCAAGACGTTTGGCGGTGTGAATGTGACAGCGACAGATCATTCACTCAAAATTCATTGACGGCAAAATTAGATTCAAAACGTACTTTAAATGTCGATATATACTATTGCATTTTCCATCCGAAAGAAAAAGTTTATTTTTCTATGAATTTATTAACTAAATACGTGTTTTGCTTTAAAAGTGAAAAACGTAGGCCTACATTTTCATTTTAATATACAGGTTGCCCCGGAACTATATGGAACCGTTTTTTAGAACTGTTCCTTATGTAAAAATAAGATAAAAAGTGTCAATAAACATAGGACCTAAATCGATTCGAATGAAAACTTTTTTAGGAGCACCTAGCACTTTTTGGACGAGGTAAAATACCCGAACCCGCGATAAGCGAGGCTCTTTGTGTTTTTGATTTCTTCTTCTTCATTGTTTTATGCACACGTACTGATATGAACCATAAGTTTAATATAACAGCTGACGTAAAAGCTGAGGAAATCGACGAAATAAAATAGGCAGTGGTAAATTTAAAATCGTAATGTATGGGTTTAATCACATCACGCAAGCGATGAAATGGTCACTTGCTTCCTCATTTTGTAAGATGTGTTGTTTTTATTTTGACTAGACGCAATCATGTATATATTTTTTAGATTTCAGTTTTAAATGGGACAAAATAAAAACTGTTCGATCGAGCGGCTGATGTGAGTTGAGCGTATTTCCAAACTTGAGTTTATGTGTTTTAGGGTTTCAACAAACTATTTGTAAAATTGGTCTACTCGCGAAGGCGCTGAATAACTGACTACGTGCACAAAATATATTAGCTAGCCCAGTCGGTATAGGTTACAACTACCAGTAATTTGCAATACGGCTGATTTTTTTTTTATAAGTACCTTAAAGTATTTAGATTAACATAAAAAAAAGTTTAAAAGTCTATCGATTTCCCAAAGTCGAAAAAAATCGATTATCATTTTTTTTTCGATTATCCTTAATATTTCGAGCTGGGATGAAGATAGAGAAAAATAAAAATACCACCGTGTAGGGGAGGTATTTTTCAACAAAAAAGGTCATATTAAATTTATTTATTTCGTCCGAGCAATGGTTTGTCTGGAAAAAATTCGATAATGCAAGTATGTATTTTGCAGCAGGGGAAATCACTAAAAGGGGACATCTTATTCATACATTAAGCGCTGGCTCATTCTAAATTGGCTGAATTTTAATATATCGAATTGAAACTTGACATAGGAGTTAAAATATATATCTTAAACATTTATGCTGAGTCTCAGCTTGTTATCTTGAAAATTACCCGATCTAGAGCCACTTGACTTATTAATGGGTTTCTCGATTTTAGGAGTACCGGACCCACCAATTCATTTTAAACAGCTGCAGTTTAGAAAATTTTCAAAATATCAACATGAAAGTTTTTTTACAAGTTAATTATATACATTCAAACAAGATCAAGGAGTATAAACCTTTTTTATTGTTTACTTTTCAAAGCACAAGTAACTTAAAAAACTTTAATTTTAGACCTTTTTAGATTGTTCATCAAAACGCTTGAGTTAATCGGCTGCAGATTAGTCAATTTTTTAAATATAGTTTTTAAAATAAATATACCAAGAAACGATTGTGTTTTTAACTTCTGTACCAATTTTTAAATCGATATGTTCAAAAATGTCGAAAATGGAGTCGTTGAATCCAAAGGTGTTATGTTATAGTTAAAACGAGATAGGTAAAACAGAAGACTATTTTCAAGCGCCTCGTTTTTAAAAATAACATTAAAAAAATCGTTCATACTTACTAAGAATATTTATACTGGTGTACTCAACTTGTAAAACAAATTTGATGTTGATATTCCAAAAATTGACGAAACTGGAATAGATTGAAATTAGTTCGTGGGTCCGGTACTCCTAAAATCGATAATCGAAATCGACTCCTAGATTGGGTCATATTCAAGATAACAAGCTGAGATTCAGCATAAATGTTTTTTTTAACTCCTATACCAAGTTTCAATTCGACATATTAAAATTTGGCCAATTTAGAATGAGCTATCGCTTCATATATGAATAAGATGTCCCCTTTTTGTGATTTCCCCTGCTGCAAAATACATACCTGCATTATCAATTTTTTTCCAGACAAACCATTGCTTGGACGAAATAAATACATATGTCCTTTTTTGTTGAAAAATACTTCCCCTACACGGTGGTATTTTTTATTTTTCTCTATCTTCATCCCAGCTCGAAATATTAAGGATAATCGAAAAAAAATATATAATCGTTTTTTTTTTCGACTTTGGGAAATCGATAGACTGGTAAACTTTTTTTATGTTAATCTACATACTTTAATGTACTCATAAAAAAAATCAGCCGTATTGTAAATTACTGGAACTTTTGGTCTAAATTGACCTCTACCGACTGGCCTATAGCAGAATTTCTGTCCACCTCAGTCTCCAGCCCCCACGCGCTGCTCTGTTCCGCTCGCTTGATCGGCCTTGCGGGCTCGGACTAAGGACTGATTCGCTTCGCTCGCAACGGACCGAATTGCTTCGCGAGGTAAAAGATATAGAGTACTTTTACGGTACTTTAAGTTTTGATCGATATCGGAGGAACCAGACGGGCTATAAGATCGTGTAAATAAACTAAACGCGAAGAAAAATCTACCTAAATATATCGTTTCAATTTTTTTGCTAACAAACTCGTCCGAGCGACTTAGGTCTAAATAATATTAATGAAAAGAAAGAAATATTCGAAATACTTGAACATATATTTTCAGTTTATTAAAATACACAAAATTGTTTTTATCGCTTTTCGATATAAAAAAAACCCCCTCTAAAACCCAAAAAAGCAAAACATATTGCAAAAGTAATTCCCTTATCAACCTACAACACTACCTTGAAGGCATCGTTTCCAAGATTTGGCGACGAGCTATCAACTTACATTTACGATATCTCGCAAAAGTTTTGATCTACACCAGTCAGGTATCGATGAGGAATCGCTTAAAAATCACTCAGGCGACAGTGATTAGAAAGGTATTTTGTGGCAAGATGAAGTCAGGCGAGGAACCTTAATTTCCTGAACTCTCGCCTATCTGCGCTCTCTCTCCTTCCTGCACAGCTGATACAGGTAGCTAACACCGCAGCTGACTATCACCAGCTGTCTGTCTTATCTACCTACAACAAGCTGCGGGACCCTTTCTTATGCACACCTGACGCTGGCGAGGCCTTTGCGTATTAAACTCGTATAAAATATAACGCTTTTGGACAAGTTCGTTTCGGACTTTTTCCTTTTTTGCAGTTTTAATGCGTTTTAACATCTGTCCCGTAGGATAGACAAATGTTATTATTTGTTTTATAATTTACAGTTACTTTATACGGTACCTTAGTTAATTGACTAGTAGTCCTTAGCGTACCTTAGTTAATTTACTGTTAGTTAATAGGATTCCTCAGTTAATTTAATGGTAGTTAATAAAGTACCTTAGTTAATTTACCGGTAGTAAATAGGGTACCTCAGTTTACCGGTATTTAATAGGGTACATCAATTAATTTACTGGCAGTTATAAGGTTGCCGGAGTTAATTTACTGGTAGTTATTACGGTACCTTAGTTAATTTACTGTTACTTATTAGGGTACCTTAGTTAATTGACTAGTAGTTCTTAGCGTACCTTAGTTAATTTACTGTTAGTTAATAGGATTCCTCAGTTAATTTAATGGTAGTTAATAAAGTACCTACCTTAGTTAATTTACTGGTAGTAAATAGGGTACCTCAGTTTACTGGTAGTTAATAGGGTACATCAATTAATTTACTGGCAGTTTAAGGTTACCGGAGTTAATTTACCGGTAGTTATTACGGTACCTTAGTTAATTTACTGTTACTTATTATTGTACCTTAGTTAATTTACTGGTAGTTGATACGGTACCTGAGTTAATTTACTGGTGGTTTATTATTATAGGGTACCTGAGCTTACTGTTAGTTAATAGGGTTAATCAGTTACTTAAATGATAGTTAATAGGGACCTCGGTTAATTCACTGGTAGTAAATAGGGTACCTCATTTTACTGGTAGTTAATAGGATACCTCAGTTTACTGTTAGTTAATAGAATACTTCGGTTATTTACTGGCAGTTAATAGGGTTCATCAATTAATGTAATGGTAGTTATTAGGGTACCTCATTTAATTTACTGGTAGTAAATAGGGTATTTCAGTTTACTGTTAGTTATTAGAATACTTCGGTTAATTTACTGGTATTTAATAGGGTACCTCAGTTAATCTAATTGTATAAATTAGGGTACCTTAGTTAATTTACCTGTAGTTAATATGTTTTATTAAGAATTATCTCGGTGTAAATAATACAATTAAATAAAAAAATGTGGATGAAATAGCACCAGACAGTTCTATGATTCTAATTTTACAGTTTGAGTTTCGTAACTGTAATTTCAAAATAATAATTATTTACGATATTTTCTTACTCAACGAAAATTTCCTTTTTTATTTTAGGTTGGGTTTGAAATATAATCGTTCGAAACATTCACAAGAATCTGTATTTTCCAGGTAGTAAAAACGTCATCCAGTTTATACGATAATAAGGCAAGTTTAATCTGACAAGTCTAAAATACCCTCTTCTAAACAAGATTTCACATCGTTTGTTAAAAAAAAAGTAGTTGTAACATCGTCTAGATATTGTCCGGTCTTGTTATAACTTGTTTAAACTGTTCTATGACTACTAATTTTATTAAATAGAATTACAATTACAGGAATAGTACACTTTTATATTTGGTCTTACAATATTAAAACCAAATAGCTCTGGCAATGTTTAGTAGTAATAATAATAAAGTGAGGCAAAGGCGGAACCATCATTGTAAGACAGCTGAGTGTAGGGCGAGAAAAGAACAATTCCCACATTTATGAACTGTGTTACAAGTTTGTTTGCAACATAATTTTAATTCTCTACATCTATTATCTTTTAGTTTCATTTTGTATATCATTTCAAATTATTTTGTTCTATTATTTTTTTCTTCAGCACATAGTTATGTGAATGAAGAAAACCTCTAAAGGTTATGCTTTGGAAGTAAAAGACTTCTTTTATTTTACTTGGTGTACACATCGGGTCAGGTCGACTTCTTTCGGGGTTATTCGTATTTTTGTTTTACCGCCATTACTTCTTGTTTTCACATTGTATTACTGTTTTTCCTATTGTTCCCCTTATGTACCAGTATCGCAGTTATTTCAAAAATAAGACTGCAAGACAAAGTAATCCATCATAAGAAATCGAATTAGGGGGGTTGTTAATCCGCATTATCTTCCACCAGTGCTTCGGAATAGCATTAACTCTGACTTCAGATGCCTTAATGACTGCCAGACTGCTTTACGTTAAGCCTTTGATATCTCATGACTGCATTAACATAGGATTTGTGTTCACCAGGTACGCTTGTTGCGTCGGTCTCATTTTAATATTTAAATTATACACACAATTATGTTCCTACGCTTTGCTGCACTTACATTTCGTTAGCGAGCTATCCTTGGTTAAGTAATATTCAATTTCGACAAGTTTTTTACAATTTTTATCCTTTCCTTTAGTACAAAAGATAAACGTAGATGTTTGCCTGCCGAAACCGGATTCGTAACAAAAATAGAAAGATGAGCTAGTGCAGTGGCCCTTAGGTCGGGAGTAATCAATGAACACCGATCATGGTAACCAGAATACGTTTTCGGGCCATTAAAAACTTTATATATATAAAAGCGAAATACCACTCACTCACTGACTCACTCATCACGATTTCTCAAAAACTACCTAACGGATTGTAATGAAATTTGGTATGTAGCTTCCTCTAGGGCCATAGGTGCTTACTAAGAAAGGGTTTGAAAAAATTCGAAATTTTAGGGGAGGGTTTAGGGGGATAAAAATTATTAAATAACGATATCTTCAAAACTACCGAACGGATTGGAATGAAATTTGGTATGTAGCTTCCTCTAGGGCTATAAGTGTTCACTAAAAACGGGTTTTAAAAAATTTGAAATTTTAGGGGAGTTTGGAGGGTAAAAATTACTAAATCAAGATTTCTCCAAAATAACCGAACAGATTGGAATGAAATTTGGTATGTAGCTTCCTCTAGGGCTATAGGCACTCGCTAAGAAAGGGAAGAAAAATTTCAAAATTTTAGGAGGGGTTTGGGGGGATCAAAGTTACTAAAATCATAATTTCAGATCTGTTATTATTATGACTATAGTGCTTTTATTATTTAAGATCTATATATATATAAAAGCCAAATACCACTCGCTGACTGAACACTTAAAAAGAATACGATTACGTTAAAAAGCCTGAAAATACCATCCACCACGGGCAACGCCGTACGGGTCAGCTAGTATATGTATATATGTGTTCGCACTCTAACGGCCGCATTTAAATCCATTTTGTTTCAAATTTGGTACACACGTTGGTTTTCTCCAAGTCGCTCGGACAAGTTCGTTAGCCAAAAAAAATCCAACAACCGGAAACACGTTTTTGTCCGGAAGTAAACAAAAATGTTCGAACTAAAATTAATGTTTTGGGTTTTTTCTACATACATACAACCTAAAATGTTACAGTAGCTAATTATTGAACTATAAATATGACAGAGTACTTTAAATAGGGAACCTTATCAAATATTATTTTCAATGAAGTTTAAAAATCCATTTTGTGAGAAATGTAAAAAATGTCCGCCATGTTCCAATATAGACGTCAACTTTGAAATCTGTTATGGAATACCCTGTATTTTATGGTTCATGTGCAAAACAATATTTTAAGAATGTCTTTTTGGGTATTATTTTATTTTTTATTTATCTTTATCCGTTTAGGTATTGAGTTACATGTACTTATTAATAATGTATTCCCACCTAAAATGTTACAATACCTAACTTTTGAACCGTTAGGGGTACAAATAAGTTTTTAATGGGGAACTCCCCTTATTTTTGTAGGCTCTAAAATGATATGGAAATCAATTTTGAAAAAAAGTGCAAAATTTCATTAATAATAAGGATTTGATTTTTTTATTGGTAACCCAAAATTTTTATAATGGAAAGTTATTCTTCGGTCAAATTTTAATTTTTTTTTCTAAATTGGCACAATTTATTCAGGACATAACACTCAAATACAGAGATACAGCAAATGTTCTCCAGCTCTGAGCGTTCAGAAGTTCAGCTGCGTGTTCGAATTATGTTTAATGAACTACGATGCTTGTTTTAAGGGGGCGCTACCCTGTCCGCCATATTGAATCTGATTTCCATAAGAGCAATGCTACAGAATAAATCATTTTCCCCGTTAATTAGTGGAATAAATTTAAAAATTTGGTTTCATTTTGAAGTATTGTCATATGCGGATGTTGATTGCTGAATACATTTTCAAAACCCGTTTTATTGTTTTCATAAACGTATGATATAAATAGTAAAAAATAGTAAACTTTCTTAATTCTTTACTCAGTTGCAAAAAGAGAAATTACAAAAAACCTCAGCAATCAACACACACAATATATTATTTTACTTTAAGAAAAAAATACAGCTTTCGTTTTTTGACAAAAATAACACAAAAATATGCTTAATAGTGAAGGTATGTTTTGGTTATTTAACATTGAAATTGGTACCCAACTTCGTCGTTTTGAATGTAGGGAGCCGAGCCTTAAGGGGGCAAAAATGTGACAAAAGTCTTCAACATTGTTCTACTTGATACTTAACTATGCTTTTTCGGTCTTAGTATATTTGTCTTGTGTATTTACTTCAAAGATCTATTCTCCAACCATCCACAAACTGTAACTAAACCTGAATTGAGTTTGGTTTGTAGATCCGTCTAATGCAATACAACAAAGTGAACGAGACTTCCAATACAAATGTTAACTAAGTTATGAATTCGAAGCTATAGAACAGCAAGAGGACGAACTTACCTGGTTACATATAACACAACTAATAGGCTACTGATAACTTATTATCACTGTAAAAAGTAGTATTTTGTACACGAGTTTACAGCGTACCAAATCTAAAACAATTATCGAAAGTTACACGCTATTCAACTGAATCATCTACAAAAACAAATTAAAATTATAGAGTTTCTGAAGTGAAAACGTCTTTATTCGTACCGACACCGTTTAGAACGAGGTAAGATATAAAAACTCGCGATACTTCTTCTTCTTCTTCATTGTTTTACACAAGTACTAATTTAAACCAGAAGTTTAATGTAACAGATGATCGTAAAAGAAGAATAAATCGACGAAATAAAATAGGCAGTGGTAAATTCAAAGGTTTAAACTCAATATCTGTATAGGTTTAGGCACGTTACTCTACCGATGAAATGGACATTGCACTTAATTGCGTTAAACTTGTGTACTTGGTAACACCTCTAAAATTGACATAGTGCTTCGTATTTTTTTTTTTAATTTGCAAACTTGGTTGCTATTGTGATGAATGCAAATGCATTAAAGAAACATGTATTGGTTCAGTATAGGCCTAACCTAAAAATATGTTGATAAACATTTGCGTGATAAAAACTAGCCGATTAACTTTAATATTTAACAACAGCTATTAACATTATAACAAAGTAAGCCTTTCTCGAAGATTTTCAAGAAACCTGTGACGGTTCGTATGTCTATAGACTATAGCAATAATGTTTAACCATTTTTTTAACGCTTGTAGCCTTACTGGATTGTTAAATATTTATTATGTTTAATTACCTTATGGCGATTCTGTCGAACGATCCTTGATTTGATGTAGTTATTGTGTTTTCTTTACATGGCGCGTTTCGACTCTATATTCAGTCATTTTCAAATGTACACACAAATTCACAAACATTTAAATAACACAAATTAAAACACATTTAAAATTTATACAAATACGAGCGACGAACGTTATCGAACGTGTGTTCGATCGAAACGCGTCATGTAAAGAAAACACAATAGTTACATCAAATCAAGGAGTGTTCGACAGAATCGCCATAAGGTAATTAAAGTTAATCAATAATGTTTGTTTATGTTATTTTTCACTTTTTAGGTTTCAATTTTAATTGGGACAAGATAAAAATAATGATTAAATTTCGGTTTAAACCAATATAACCAACGATTTATATTCACGACTACTTTCACTTTTGGCGGCAGTTCTAAAGCTGCTAGTTTAAAAGCAATTTTTTGAAAATTAAGAGTACATTGGTGATATTTGGTAAGTATTTGTAGACCGTTTTGCATAATATACTTATGTGCATGTGTTGCGAATCCACTGATTTTACCCAGTACGGCTATACTTTCCACTGACTTGACTTCAAACCATAAACGCATTATTCTAGCAAAACCCTACGCGAACGAGAGAGAACTTGATGCGTTTGAAAATAACCGCTGGCAATTTTCACAGAAACCTCGAACTGTTACTATTCGTGAACTCGACGAAGAAGAAACAATCACTCTATGTTAAACACAACATCCGCGAAAAATTAAGAAACATTTATTTAATTAAAAGTTACGGAGTAGGGATATTGTATAGCGGGAAAATCTTTTTAAATAATTTTAAAAATTAAATGATTTACGAAAACCTATACTGTATTAGGCTAGTTAATAAGCAAAATGTTCAAGTAGTGGTAATTCGAAATACAACTTGTAGCAGATACCAAACCGAGTGTTGTATTAGGGCAATTAAACAGTGTTTGCTCGTAGGATACTATTTTAAAGTCCGTCATTAATTGTGCGGACGGAAATTAAAAACATCTAGCAATTAAAAAATCTATAAACTTTTCCTATATGACCGTTCAGAGATGACATTTTACGACCGAAATACTGTTCCGATACAAATCGTACTACTGGCCAGGGATAGATTGTACTACTGGATAGGGATAGAGTGCAGGCTACTACTGGCCGGGGATAGATTGTACTACTGACCAGGGATAGATTATACTACTGACCAGGGATAGATTGTACTACTGGCCAAGGATAGATTGTACTACTGGATAGGGATAGATTGTACTACTGGCCAGGGATAGATTGTACTACTGGTCAGGGATATATTTACTACTGGCCAGGGATAGATTGTACTACTGGCCAGGGATAGATTGT
>JAGFPH010002498.1:64433-88204 GCA_018207615.1 Philaenus spumarius | reverse complement strand
GAAAGGGATAGATTGTACTACTGGCCAGGGATAGATTATACTACTGGAAAGGGATATATTGTACTACTGGCCAGGGATAAATTGTACTACTGGATAGGGATAGATTATACTACTGGCCAAGGATAGATTGTACTACTGGCCAGGGATAGATTGTACTACTGACCAGGGATAGATTATACCACTGGTCAGGGATAGATTGTACTACTGGCCAGTGATAGATTGTACTACTGGTCAAGGATAGATTTTACTACTGGCCAAGGATAGATTCTCCTGAACATTTCCAAACCTATAACTTTAAGAAAAAGAACCAACGTTTAGTGAATGTAAATTTCTTTACAATAAAAAGTTATCTAATATTGTTTAATTTCATATATAAATAGATTATTCAATAAATTGAGTATTGAGCTTAAAGGAAAGAAATAAATTGTATTTATAAGTTGCAAATTGCTAACGAATCTGAGTTGTGTAACTTTTAATGAGTGTTAAATAAAAAATAACAACATTGGGACTTTTACCTGTATTTGCTCGTTAAAATTATCATTTTGTGTCACTAACTTTCCTGCTTTGATAATACAAAAATGTTTTCCCGTAATTGCGTGTAAATTGCAAACTAATAAGCTGCTTTACATACGATTTTAAATCTATAGATATAGCCTACATATAAAGTTGAAGTGTTTGCCTGTGATTTCTAAATACATACTTGTTTCTAAGCTCATATGGTCATTCGCACTTTAAAAATACCTTAACATGCATTTTTTCTCTCTATCTGTTTGTCCGTGCTAATCTCCGGAATGAGTGAACCAATTTTGACGAAACTTTAATTTGCACGTGGATGACTTATAGATATTTTTCTAGGCTACTTTTTATCCCAGTTCCAATTTTAAAATTGAAAAAATTTAAAAATTCTGGACAAAATTAGCGGTTTTCCGGACGGATGTTACACGCGGTTGTAAATAAAACAACCAATTTGGATTAAAAGCTCTATGTTTGGACCGTCTATGTTTTAATTTACTGCGTACGCAGGTTTAACCGTTAAATATATATAAAAACAGTACGCAGTAATGTGAAATTTAATGTTTCGATTTGGGCGAAACTCTCTGTGCGATTTGGGACATGGAACTTGGATCTAAAATATGTTTTTTATTGCGTGTAATGGTAAGGCACAATATTTACCCGATAGTCCTTTCAACTTATTTAACCACATCTGCGTGCGAAGCCGTATTTTTGCCGTATTAAATAAAACGAGACTGGTGCCATCTTTACCACAGTTTCGATGGCTCTTTGTTGTTTGTTTATTTACCAAGTCCTTAGGATATTTTATATTAGGAGACAAGGTTCTTCAGTTTTGTTTTTTTGTTTTTTTGCAACTTAATTAATTAGGCTATTTTTTTAAGACGCGAAAGCAAAGCAAAGGTACGCAAAGCAAGATTAGCAATGTATTAAAATTTCTTCTCTGTAATCACACCTAGCCACTACGACAAACTTCCTGACAACATTTAAAAATGCAGTAAACTAAACAAGTCTTTGTAGTTGAAGATGGAACAATGTCGTGTGTGTGAGAGTCCTTGGAAGTAAATTGAGTTTGTGTGTGTGGAAGAGCGTATTAATGTGTAGCCTATTGTGCAATTAAAATTTAGATGCAGTAAAATGTTGAGTAATTTTACATATAACCTTTTATATAATACTTTTAAACTTTTCCATTAAATTTGATATGTTTGTTTGGGTCCCCGTTTACTAATTTGTCTTTAAAATATTTCCCGCCCGAAATTACTATATTTTCCCATAATAAGTTATTATTTTAGATTGTAAATTTAACTTTGCCATAACCCTTTATTTACTTTTATTTTTATAAGTAAATTAGAATTTACTTGCAAAATATGTTATTCCCCTATGGAAGCAACACGACGTTATTTTTTTTTTTTAAAGTTAAAATTTATTTTACATTACAGGGTTTTCATTATACTTTATTCTTTGTTGTGAAGTTATGTCTTTTTTTCCTATTTTGTATGTGTTTATATATATCAAGAAATTAAATAAGTAGGCCTATCTAAAAATGAAAAATATATTAATAATAACGAAGGAATATCTCTACAAAATATGCTACGTTACAGAAATATTGTCACTAACAGATTGGAGAAATAAAACGTTTAAAAACAATTACAATTTGAAAAAAAAATTCTAGTAAATATCACTTATTTAAACTAAGTTATGTAATTAAAATAAAATCTTGGGTACACTGAATTATTCGTATTTAATTGTTTGTTGTTTTTAAATCATAACATAATATAATAAATATAATATATTGGTGGGTTCTATCTACGTTAGTTATGTAACGCAGTACAGACATGGAATAATTGATTTGTTTTAATGGACTATAGAATACATTAATATTGCCAATCGTTTTCGCAAACAAATAGGCTACCGAGCCTACGTTTTACAGTAATCAAACTATAATGTATAAATATTTAGTTTAAAAAAATAAAATGACTTATCATGTGGTTTTCTTAACAATAAAGACAGTGTTAAACTATTAGGTCGGTATTTTTTAAGATCAAGAACTAACCTCTTCCTCTCCCGTAGCCGTGTTTACAGAATCCATGCTTTGGCAAAGAGTCACCTGGTTTTCCGCAGAGCCGATGTTCATGGTCGTTTCCAAAAGACGTCGCTTGAATGCGGGTGAGCCAGGGGCGGACGGGGGTGGAGTCACCGTCGCTGCTCCTCCGAGTTGACTCCTGACTCTCTTTAAGTTAAAGGTATCCACGATTCGGTCGGTTATAATAATTCAATGTGTCACTGGTGCGCACTGTCACAGCTAACCAACAACAAAGCACAATATAAACACTGAAAATTCTATTCGACACTCGACAAAAAAACAGTTGGAATTGTTCTGTAAAAAACTTTACACCATAGTCGTGACGGCACGTGTCGTTAGCATCGGAGAGCGCGGAGGTGTGTGCGTTCGCTGCAGAGTGAACGGTACGACTGACTGATCGCGTTCCGCGACGTCACGCCCGCGGACAATAGGACCGGAAGAGGAAATAAAAGGTGGGGGATACGCGGAGAGGGGGGTAACCGCCGGTAGCGGGAGGAGAGGAGAGGTTCGAATTAAACACGGCACGAATTAAGGTGGGAACCGCGGACTGTAGGATGGATTATTATCTCACGGGTACGCGAACACCGCACTAGGAGACCGGTCGGGTGAAGCCAAGGGATGGGGGAGAGGGGGAGATAACGCGGAATAGTAAGTCCACTATGGTAACGTAAGGCGGTCCTCGCTGCGCGGGATATAATAAGGAAACAAAAGCAAGTGCTGTAGTCGTGTAACGTGTGGTAAAGTGCGTGTGTAAAGGTCGGTATCACGTCTCTCACTGACTGAAGGGATAAGGGTTGTAGCCGGTGTTGCCATGCGCCGTTCCACCACCCACCTGAACGAGGTAATCTATAACAACATTTCCAGTCTAGGACGCTAGAGTTCACCACCGGCCGCGGCCTTGACTGGATTTAAATAGTCGCAACAATCCTACAATAGGAAAGCTCCGCCAATTAAACTTTGTAAGCGGGTTAAGTTGTAATAGCATCGAGTGTTTGAGGGTAAGTTTGCGGTCGGTATCGAAATTAAAGTTTGCTTAGGATTGTAGCCTACGACCTCGGGCCGGTAAGGGCGTAATAGACCATTGAATAATTCATGGTATCGATCAGAAAGCTTATTTGTAGCTACTTTAATAAATACTTTAAGCAATGCGCTCGCATGTATTGCGCAATACGTCAAGTTGTAAACCGTAAACAAATCCTACCTCGATAATTGTTTATTGTTAGTAAAATGATTACAGTCAGCGCTATAACGATAATTAATTATGAGATTGTTCATATTTTATAACATAAATATTACATACCATAATTTTAACAATTTAAATCATTGCCTGTATCGATTTATTAGTTATAACAAATACAGGTGAATTAGAGAGGAATTTAGAAAAGATACAGAAGTTTTACTACATTATAAATAGATGAACTATTTTTTATTTATTTATTTATCAACTCCTATAAAAGCGATTGTACGTCCGTACATGCGTGCGTGAATAACAATATAACAGCTGATTTCACCCATCGTTTGTAATACTTAAACAAAACCTAACGTAGATTATACTTTGGGGTTATGTTTACAACTTCGATCAATAATTAAAATTTTTTGAAGTGTATATTTTAAAATATGAGTTATAGAACTAATGTAGGCTATAATACGTTATACGATTTGCTTTGGGGTTATAAAATTACTATAAATACAACCTGTTATCATCAATATACTCTTTTTACTTCCTCCACCCTATACGTAGTTATGGAGAAAGTATTGTTTTCGTCCAAATTTTCAAATTTTAAGTTTTAGTGGAATTATCTGTTTTGGTACTCCCTGAACCCCAAAAAACGTTTTAGTGGAATTATCCGCGTTGCTGCTCCCTGAACAAAAAAAATGTTTTTTTGGTGATGTCTGTCCGTGTGTCTGTAAGGATGTGTAAAGAGCTGGAGACCATACCAACCGTCCGATTTTGATGAAATTTTGTATGCAGGTGTAGTTCTGGAAATGGCGTTTTTTTCCATTTTTTCAAATTTTCGATTTTTAAGGGGTTTTACCCCCCAAAAATGGCCAAAAACGAGAAAAATACAAATTTCTCAAAAACGGCTCTAACGATTTTGATAAAATTTGGCTTATTTGTAGCCCTTAATGTACCGTACCATATGCAAAAAACCGCATCTTTCTAAAAATTCTCGTTTAGGTAATAATAATAATAACTGATTTTTGGGGGTTTTGGCCATAAAGGGTTTTTTTTCAAAAATGTTGAAATCCTTTTTTCGTGCATCTATACAGGCCTAACTAACATGTTTGGTGTAAGTTTGTTCGAAATCGATCGAATAGTTTAAATAATAATAATAATATAATGTAATATGGATGTGTTACATGCATCTAATATTTTCCATGGTATGCCCTACTTTTGCAATTCTAAATAACACCTACTATGCTACTATTGGGAAGATATAAAGTTTCAACTGGGAGAAAGTATGTAGCAGTTATCTGGTACAGCTTATTTAGACATTTAAAAAAGACAAAAATTCGTTTAGCTTCGGAAACATTCGTATAACATATAAACATATATTAGATTATTAATTTCTTCATTATAATAATAATAAATTCTAAATCATTTGATATACCAATATGAAAAAAAAACATTAAAAGATAATATTTTATTTTTATTTTTATTCTGATGTATATAAATACAAAATTTTAACAAAAAATATGCCCACAGTTTTATAATCCTTATAATTAATTGTACACATTTAATGAGTTAAAATTCCTCACCATAGTTAGGTAGACCTACATAAAATTGGTTGTTCTTAATTATTATTTATTATTTTTTTAAATTTTGTGTATCTAGTTAATCTGCCTGTGATTGTTCACGGGGGCTCACTAGTATTACAATATTGTATAGTACTTTTATGTATACAACGAAACGGTAACGAAATGTGTTTTTGTTAGTATCCTAAAAAAAACTACCCTTAAACCCCCTGATCAAATGCTGATTCGTATTTTTTTAACTGTTTTCCTATGGAAACTAAACTTTTTAAATTTACCGTGAATATTTTATTTCAAATATGCGGATAAACCGGATTACCAGTATTTGGATCCACTGTACCGGCCGTTGTCGGTTAGGTGTAATTTAGACGCAATCACGAAAACAAATACACCGTTCGACTGTAACTCGGATAAGGGTTGTCTGTAGTTATATTAAATGTGGAACTTTTCAGCGTTTTAGTTAAAAGTTCAGCGTATGTTTAAAATGAGGTAATTTGTATTTTATTTGGAAATGTGTTCACGGCAAATATTTCAACAGAACTATTTGCGTTTAAATTTCTAAAAAAAAGAGGGAAAATGTTTTAGTTTATTTCGTTCTGCTGCTAATGGGATTGATCATTGATTTGGGCTCCTTGTAAATGTATCGTTATTTGCCTGGGACCATAGAAGAAACACTTTTAAGAGTCCACAAATGAACTTAAACAAACAGGAAAATGATTTATGTTTGTTTTTTGCCTTACTGGACTGGATATATTTTTACATAAATACCTTACTTCCTTGTACTGCTCGCCGTCCTGTTTTGATCACTTTCCATACGGTGACGTACGTTTCGCCTATTTTAGAGTGTTTGTGTATAATTTATGGTTTTTTGACGCGCATTAAACAAATGCAAATCATTTTTAAAATTTGTTTATAAACGGTTTGAAAATGCCTGAAAAAAATAGGCGAAACGTACGTCACCGTATAGAAAGTGATCAAAACAGGACTGCAAGCAGTGCAAGGAAGTAAGGTATTTATGTAAACAGAAAAAGTTAGTACATTTTAGAAGAACAAATTTCAGTTTGTGTCTAATAATGACAGAATTAGTTTAAACAAATTTTAAACGTTGTTTTTTTTAAATTTATTATTATTATTATTATATATCATACATATTTGTTTTCGCCATTCCGACTATTGATTTGATTACAATAATATTACGACTTACCGTTACAATAGTCTAATTTAGACTATTACTGACAATAGTCACAAATTAGACTATTGTGACGGTAAGTCG
This sequence comes from Philaenus spumarius, assembly GCA_018207615.1. Lineage (NCBI taxonomy): Eukaryota > Metazoa > Arthropoda > Insecta > Hemiptera > Aphrophoridae > Philaenus > Philaenus spumarius. Next base: position 81,584 of record JAGFPH010002498.1, on the reverse strand, counting down.
TAATATTATTGTATTATTATATACAAATACGAACTGATAACAATAATGTGTAAGTTTTAATAAGTTATAATACGCAGTCAACATTTCAATAAATGTTATTATCGTTTACTGAATGTTAATTGTATAATAATTAATTAATCAGTTGTACTGTCAATGCTTCGCTATTGCTTGATTTTATCATGTAAATATAACCGAAATTAAATTAAAGAATAACATTTAGTGAATTACATTAAAAATTCATTTTAAAGTACCTTGTGGTTATAATAACATTCTTATGATCAGAGCAGGCGGTCGCACACGTACTAAACTCACGGCTGTTTATTGTTAATGTAATTTATTTTCCATGGGTAGCTATTAAATTTTAATTATTATTTAATTTTAAGGGTAGTTAGCCCATTTCGTTAATTTGACTTATGTAAACGAATTGCAAATGTTTTGTATATCACTTAAGAATAATATTACACAATTTCAGCTTTATCGTAGGAAGTTAGTTCCATTTATATTTATTTTAGGGGCAGCAACCACGTTTCAACCCCCTTAGTCTGGGGTAATTGTAATCTTTAACCACTCATGGCATTAATATGGATAAAGTATGCAATTGTTAGTGAAATCGGTCGAAGAGTTTTCGAGTATATAGAGGACAAACAAACTTTGACTCGATGTTGTGTGCGTGTGTTGTTTGTAAAGGGCCTAACCAAAGCTAACAATTCAATCGAAGCCAAGTAGTTTGAGGTATGACCTTTACCGTCGACATTTCGGGCTGTGTTTCTGGTGCGGATCGATACCTAACAAAACAGTACATGTTTGCAAATATTAGCCGACATGATTTGCTTAGTGGATATCTATCGCCTTCTACAATTGGATACACTAAAATGAGTTAAATTATTTATTTTTAAATAGTATTATTTTTATTAAATAATAATGCACTTACTTTTATTGTTATAATCCCCGCATTTTCGTAGCATGTACACCTCGATGAAGCAGTATTCAATCCCTTTTATTTCTGTAAACAAATGTGTAAACACTTCATAATATTTGCTATATAAAAAAAGATAGATTGTTTGTAAAAAAATATTCTGGCAAATAAATATATTTCTATTCTATTCTATTATATGTTTAAACTAATTATAATACAGGTACATTCATTACAGGGTGATTCGGAAACTTTCATGACGTGTTCTAGTAGTGAAAATAAAAAAAAAGTTCCTACTATAAACATAGGTTCGGAAATGCTTTTTTTCCAACTATCCACCATTATTTTACAAAATACTTAATATTTTTGGATTTAGGAAATATATTGAACTTAAATTGTTGATACATATTTGGTATGTAAAATACCCATGTACAAAAATCCAAAAACGTTTTTCATATATTTCCAAAATGGCGGCCGTTTAAAATATGTAATGTAAAATATCTCGATAGCCGCTAACTTTACAAAATTTGGGTTCAATATGTTTCCTACGCCCAAAAATATTTAGTATTTTATGAAAAAAAACATGGTGAATTATTGGATAACGAAGCAATTCCGAACCTATGTTTATATGAACTTTTTTCTTTATTTTCACTAGTAGAACACGTTCTGAAAGTTTCTCCGTTTCATTCTAAATAACCCTGAATAATAATTTATAGCTACTTATTATACTACTAATCATATATCTTTCGATTGTAATTTCAAGTTTCAACTTTTCCCTAAAAGGTGTTTAAATAGATATTTTCGTGCCAAATAATAATCGATATTTACTAGGATTGCCCGTAATGAAAATCACAGTAAAGAAAGATTTGTTTCTCAAAAAAGGCCTATAAATTTCGGGTGTCAAGAAAAGGCCTACTGTAGTTTCAAACGGACTGAAATGAAAAGAGTTATTCGAAATTTGTATCCACATGAAGTGGTTCAACAGTTCGTGACACTTATTTAACGACTAGTAAGCCCACGTGGAAACTCACAGGCAGATTAATAAGATACACATCAGAAATACATCATTTGTAAAAAATACTATTTAAAACAACAAACTTTATCTAGGCCTACCCACGGTATATAGAATACTAACGGTAGGGTTCACGCGCATCTACTCTTGACGTCATCAGGGCCCACTGCTAAGAGAAATGAAAATCAGCTGTTTATTATCGATTGCAGTCGTATTAACAGTCGTATTTAATATCTGTTAAATATTTTTAAAGTAATTCAATTTTTACTGAAGACATGAACAAACAATTTTTCACCCAATAAAGATATCGGAAAGTAATTTGTATAGGCCTAATCAGTAAAGGTATTAAAATTTATTGTAACAATCTGATTTTTTTATATTATTATTAAAGATATGTTTTCTGTGCTTGGTTCAAATTTTATTAAAATCGGTTAAATATTTTTAAAGTTATTCAAATTTTACATAAGGCTCCATGTGAAGCTTATGGCGCTTATGAGAAACTGGGCACCGATGACGTCACGAGTTACTGCGCATCCACTCGTGAACCCTACCGTTAGTATTATATATACCGTGGGCCTACCCATCTGTGCTGAGGGAATTTTTAACTGGTAAATGTGTACAATTACAAAGATTATAAAACTGTAGGCCTATTTGTTAAAATTTTGTATTTATATACATTATTATATACGAAAATAAATATAAAAACTTTATCTTTTGATTGAGTTTTATTTCATATTAGTATAACAAATAATATAAAATATGTTAATATTATAATGCAGAAATTAAAAATGGAATATGTGTATACGTTATAGGAAGATGTACGAATGTTTCCGAAACAAAACGAATGGGTATCTCTTCTTTAAATTTGTATAAATGATATAACATTGTATTTATATTTATTTTATAACCTCAAAGCAAATCTTATAACGTATTATAGCCTCATTAGTTCTTCAAGTCATATTTTTTAAAATCAACTTCACAAGATTTACATTATTGATTGAAGTTGTAAACATAACCCCAAAGTATAGGGCCTACTCTATGCTAGTTTTCGTTTACGTATTACAGATGATGGGTGAAATCAGCTGTTATATTGTAGTGTTACTCACTTATGTACGGAGTCGATGAGCCATCTATTACTAAATCACGAGTTTTAAAGTATACTTTAGGTGTAAGCTACTAAACCTCTAGAGAAAATAAAGTAGAAATTCCTACTTCAAAACTATTTCCTGACAAACGGTTTCAATATTACGTTTAAATGCAACTTCAAGGTCGGACAAAGCTGATTCTGCTTGAGTGCAGTGATAATTACGAAATGTAATCAAACGTAAACGCTGTTGAAGTGAAGGTAACCATTAAGTGGTATATTCACACAAATTGTCGGGTTGTTAAATCATGGTGGTTTTTATCTCATAGAATATGATTTAGCATGTGCAACCCTACAGTTACACGTAAAACAATGTTTAATTAGGTTCGATAATGCCTGACAAACGACGTAACCTACCAGACAAAAATACCAAACGCAGTAAGTTTATAAAATAAGTTAATGAAAATTACAATGATCGTAAACTTTCCAAAACGTCTTCATTGACTTCACTTCACAAACTCAAAACTTCAGAGCAAGAAATTCATCCGACATAGTTAATGATATATTATGTTTCAAAGAAGTTGGGAGACTAATTCAATGGTCATCCGGTAATATTCTGTTATAACTTGATCAAGACATTTAATGGAACATCTTATTTTTTATATTATGACTAGCTGGCCCGACCCGGCTTTGCACGGATAGACAAATCAAAGTTAATTGTATATTAACAAAAAATATATTATATAAATAAATATATTACACTATGTATTTCTTATGGGGATTTTTAGTAACATTGACAACCCCCCAAACCTCCCCTAATATTTAGATTTTTTTTAAAAACTCTTTCTTAGCGAGCACCTAGGGCCCTAGAGGAAGCTACATAATAAATCCGTTCGGTGTTTCTTTTTAGTAACTTTGACCCCCCAAACCCCCCTAAAATTTCGAATTTTTTAAAACCCTTTCTTAACGAGTAACTAGGGCCTTAGAGGAAGCTACATACCAAATATAATTCTAATCCGTTCGATGGTTTTAGAGAAATCGTGATTTTGTAACATTGAACCCCCTCAAACCGCCCTAAATTTTGAATTTTTTTAAAATCCTTTCTTAGCGAGAATCTATGGCCCTAGAGGAAGCTACATACCAAATTTCATTCCAATCCGTACGGTAGGTTTTGATAAATAGTGATTTAGTATTTTTGACCCCCCAAAACGCCCCCCCCTAAAATTTCGAATTTTCGGAAACCCTTTCGTAGTGCGCGTCTAGAGCCTATAAAGAGTATTACTGCTAAATTTCATGTTTGTAGGCCTCGTGGTTGTGGAGAAACTGTGATGAGTCAATGAGTCAATGGTATTTGGCTTTTATAAGTATATAGATTAATCTTACAGGGTTTTTAAAATATATGTGTGCGTAAAAATTTGGCAAGCGAAACATGCAGGCGTCTCTCTGGTACATTTATCTGGAAAATTGCATTGATTTTTCAACGGTAATCCTCTGGCAAGTGTCGCAATAAATAAGCATAATTATATGCAACTATCAATTCACTTGTTTAAATCGTTAAATAATGAAGTACTGTGTTTATTTTAATTTAGATAAAGTTATATGTATTTATTACCTTGGATAATGTGCCTTCTAATGAGCAGATTAAGTAAACTAATTAAACAAACATTATCATATATATACAAAGTGTAAAATAAGATTATACTTGTGGTGGGGACCATTGGCAGTAGGATATGGCTTACAGACACAATAAAAGACTATTAGAAAAATGTTGGACCCAATGTGAGTTTTACAATATCATTGGAAATAGAAGGGGTGGATTTCTTTCAACAACATTTTACTTTCTCACTATACTATAGTATAGAGAAAGTATAGTGATCGCAAAAAAAATCGATGTTGAGATTTTTGTGGAAATATCCGTTTTGGGACCCCCTGAGTCCAAAAAAGTGGTTTTTACAAAATGTCTGTCTGTATGTATGTCAGTATGTCTGTATGTCTGTCTGTATGTCTGTATGTCTGTATGTCTGTATGTCTGTATGTAGACAAAGCTAGAGAGAAAACTATTCGATCGATTTCAACTAAATTTGCACCAGACATGTCCAGTATGCCTGTATAGATGCACGAAAAAGGGTTTTGGACAATTTTGAAAAACAACCCCCTTTTTGGCCAAAAACCCCCAAAAAAATCAGTTATTATTTTTTTTATAAAAAAAACGGCTCTAACGATTTTGATAAAATTTTGCTAATTTTTAGCCTTTAATGTGCCCTACCATATACAAAAACCCGCATCTTTCTAAAAATTCTCGTTTAGCTAATAATAATAATAATAACTGATTTTTGGGGGTTTTTTGGCCATAAAGGGGGTTGTTTTTCAAAATTTTTCAAAACCTTTTTACGTGCATCTATAAAGACCTAATTGACGTGTTTGGTGCAAATTTGTTCGAAATCGATCGAATAGTTTTCTCTCTAGATAATAATAATAATATTTATTAGTTAATCTCCAACTTTAATAAAAAACTCTCCTACCCCACCCTACAAGTCACTGTGAATCTGTTTAGTAATTTAAATATGTTAGTGAGAAAGTATGTGCCAGTTCCTGGTACCGTTTATTTAGAAATATTTTGACAACTGCAATACAAAATGCATTCTTTACAAAATGACTTTGTCCTGACTGACTGATATAGAATCAAAGTACAAGATAAAAAAGAGTATGTTTTGAAGGTATATCCTTATGTTTTTAAGTATAATAAACGGTACCAGAAACTGGCACATACTTTTTCACAAACATATTTAAATTATTAAACAGATTCACAGTGACTTCATTATTGTAGGAGGGGTAGGAGAGGTGATTTTAAACTAGGAGATTAAGTAACAAGTATTATTATTATTAGCTAGAGATAAAACTATTCCATCGATTTTCGAACAAATTTGCACCAAACACGTCAATTAACCCAGTAAAGATGCTCGAAAAAAAGTTTTTAAAAATTTTGAAAAACCACCCCCTTTTATAGCCAAAAAAACCCAAAAATCAGTTATTATTATTATTAGCTAAACGATAATTTTTAGAAAGATGCGGTTTTTTGCATATAGTAGGGTACATTAAAGGCTACAAATGAGCCAAATTTTATCAAAATCGTTAGAGCCGTTTTTTATAAAAAAATAATAACATATTTTTTGGGGGTTTTTTTGCCAAAATGGGGATGTTTTTTCAAAATTTGTCAAAACTGTTTTTCGTGCATCTATACGGGCCTACTTGACATGTCTGGTGCAAATTTGAAATAGATTCAATAGTTTTGTATGCATACAAACATACAGGCAGACATTTTGTAAAAACCACTTTTTGGACTCAGGGGGTCCCAAAACTAATATTTCTACAAAAACCTCAACGACGATTTTTTTTACGATCACTATACTTTCTCTATACTATAGTATAGTGAGGAAGTAAAAATAGTGAAAATTCGGGTGTTCACCCCCAACAGTATAACAGATACAACTGCAGATTCAGATCAAAAACTTAGCAACACACGTTTGTCGAATGCATTTGCATTCATTACCATACCAAGTGACTTATGAAATTTAGAATCAGTTTTTTAGCAGCTATTTTAAAGTATGTTTTACAAATTAAAAGCAAACACACAAAATCCACGGAAAGGCTTACTGTATTCAAATTTAAACATCTGTTGTTACATATTATAGAAGAAAAAACATTTTTGATAATAAACATACTCGTTTTATCTTGTTTAATTAGTTGGCATTATATAAATTTGTTTGAAACGTTGACTATTGGTTATTTAAATATGAACGGTGAAATTACAACGCCTGCCGCAATTGGAATTATTGTGGATGGTGCTGCCTATTTCGATATCTGCCTTACATTATGTACACGTGACCGCTACCCCTTTCATCCTTCTCCAGTCCAAGTGACTCAGTCCTAATCAATCGGCATTTCCGTGAAAATATCAGAATATACAATAACTTGTTTGTATTTGCTTTGCCCAGATTCGCTACGGTGGTAGGTGAGCGAAGCGAGCATGGCGTGGAACCTCATAGTCTTAAATAAAGCCCTATCACACGACACACCACACGCCGTATTATAAATATATATATATATACGTGCGCCTAACATTAATTATTCCCTCTAAATTTATAAGGAAATATTTTTAACTTCCCGCTACCAATAAAGGGAAGTTATTGATTTCGGTCCGATTTTCGAAAGTCGAGTTTTCATTAAATCTCCACGTTTTGAGGTCCCAGGAAGCCATTCTGACTATTCCCGCCGAGATGTCCGACCGTGTGTGTGTGTGTGTGTGTGTGTGTGGATGTATGTGTGTAAATAAATTTTTGTCGTACAGTTTCTCAAAAACGAATCAACCGATTGAATTCTACGACATGTCATTCAAAAGGGTGTATCAAAACATAGATCTGATTAGATTTGAGAGTTAATCCATCGAGCCAATCCGTAGAAATTTAAAAAAATAACCTAAATTTTTATGTTTTTTAAAAATAACTTTAAAGCGTGCGAAAAAATCATAATAAAACCATGTATACATTTTTTTTTGCTTAAAAAACTGCGTCGACTGCTTTTTTGAAAATGAAAATCGGACCACGCATTCAAAAGTTATCGTTGTTTAAAAATTCACAAATTTTCGTTTTTTGGTATTTTTTTAACATATCTTCCAGATTTCTCAACCAGTCAATATAAACCTGTACATTTTCTTTTTGTGCTTTAAAAACTGTGTAGAATGCTTTTTAAAAAATGAAAATCGAACGACGCATTCAAAAGTTATCGTTGTTAAAAATTCACAAATTTTCGTTTTTTGGTATTTTAACAAATATACTCATTTTTAAGCGTTTAAAATTCAAACTAAGCGGGAAGTTCTAGGGTTGGCCTGCACGGTCAACCAATTTCCATATTTTTTTTAATAATTTGTAATATTTTAATACTACAGGGCTCCGCCACTTTCTCGTTTCCCTCGTTTCTCGCAACATGTGAAGCAAATGCAAACCTAATACGTGATATTCTGATATTTTCAAGAAAATATATGATCGGCTAGGAAAGAGCCACTTGGATCGGATTAGGGTCATGGGGTAGCCTTACGCACGCGCAATGGGGTCAGAGTTTTTGCGTGAATGACAGGTATTTGTTTTACATAGTAGAGGGACATGCAGTCAAACGTGCTTTCTAACTATCTAATTTCACCTTGATACCTTATCTTCAGAAATAATGACTCTATTTTTTCTTTTAAATTGACGTATCCTGAAAGTCTAGATTGTTTAAAATAATTTCTATTAAATTCAAGAACATTTTGAATGTTACCAAAGGGTTTAGGGGTTGCATTTCCTTCGTACATTTATGTAGCAAAGCAATAAGTTGTACAAACTATACCGATGTTATAAGTTGTATTTGCTACCGATGTAGGCCGCGTTGGATGAAGGGAAATCGTAGGTTTCACAGTAGAGTGGTCGCCCAACACTTTCTCATACAACACTGTAACTGTTTGCCGACATTAATGAAGAACACCGTAAGAACGTTTCCAGTTGAATGGTCGTCACGTGACTTAATGTCAGCTGATCAGAGACATTGTGTATTGCGAGCACGTCTTTCCGTAGCTTCCTCTCTTGGTTCACGGCTTTCGTTTCTGTCCTCTTTTTGTGTTGGATTTTAATATTTTCAACAAAGGACGTGTCTAAGGCTTGTTCTCAATAAAATCTACTTGTTTGTCGAAACACTTCTAGCAGGGGATGAAACATGAATCCTCGCTAATTGCTTTGTTTTGCGTTTAGTCAGTACACATTCTCTTGTACAAACAGAATGGAATATAGGATACAATGTTTTATGCTGTAACGATTCCTTTCAGTTAGCAATATTTGATTAAGAAATTCGAAATAGATATTGTGAAATCTGTACATTAAATTGAAAATGTTTACAAAAAACATTTGAACGAAAATCATTCACCGGTCTTCAATTAAAAACAGTTTTTCTCCGCCTAACAAACTAAAGTTATGTATTTATACAATCCTTTTTGTTTACTCCCTTCTTAACAGCCTAAAAAAACTACTTAGAACAGCCATCATAAAATTTTATTTTACTATCGTTATCTTGGGTCAAGTTTGAACTTCAGTTAATTTACAAATATTACCGTTGATGAATTTTAAAGCGAAAAACTACTTTTAGTATTGAATAAATGACTGTATGCCTATTTACAGTTAAAATCGTTGATTTAAGTACGCATATAATTAAAAATAATTCGATCACGCAGCTGAACCGCTGACGTGGGTTGAGCGAATTTCCAATATTAAGTTTATTTATGTTTTAGGGTTTCAACCAACTATTTGTGAAATTGACCTACTCACGAAGGCACTAAATAGCTGCCTGCATTCACAAAATATATTAGTAGAATTTGTTTGTACCTAACCGTGTGTAGGCCGCTTTAACCGTGTGAACATCCAAACTGACCGTGTGTATGCAAAATTGATGTGAGCTCACACGAAAAAACTGAACTGATGGAATGATGTGTGGTCACGTCACTTCAGTTGGTCACATCAGTCATCTGCGCATGGGCACAGATGCCAGTTGGATAGACAATAACGCCTGAAATTTGCACGTGTCGGTCCTCGCGTCGTCGTCTGCGTGTGGCAAAGTGCTTTCCCAGACACCGTGTTTATTAATTTTGTGTCTGTTTTACTTAATAGTTAATATGGCCGCTTGGACCAAAGATTTTCTCCTTGAATTTATCGAAAGGAGAAAATAAAACACAGAAACAATAATTCATCGTCTGAAAACATGATCGAACACAGAGTGGTCTACACACGGTCAGTTAATAACGTAATAAACATGTATCATAAAACGTAAAGAAACACACGGCCTTAACGCATATCCGTTCACGGCGGATTTTTACTCGTGGATGGCAGGTCGAACTGACACACAGAAGTGAGCGTTTGGAGGCGATTGTTCCGTTCAGTTAGAAGTGACAGTTAGAAATGAACACACCGAAGTGACACACCAAACTGACCGTGTGTAAACCTCCAGCTTCGAAATACTCGCTGCTTCGTTCCACTCGCTTTGCGAGTTTACACTCAGCCGTTTGATCTCGGGTCAGAAGATTCCCCCAAGGTAAAATCTCCCACGTGGATTTTAACCGGGTGCTTTTGTGGTATTTTACATTTTGACCGATTTTGGGGAAACCAAGCGGCCTATAACGTTGTGTAATAAAACTAAATATGCAGAATAATATCCTACATCAATATTTTTAGGTAAAATCCAAAAAGAAGTTTCACGCTGGTACGAAGAATCTAAAAAAAAATTTAATTCTGGTCAAAAAACGTGCTTCAAGCTATTGGAGGTTTTTGACTGGCGAACTCGTCTGAGTGACATAGACAACCAAAGTGTGTACGGCCGTTAGAGTGCGAACACATAATTATATTATTTTTAAAGACACCCCAAAACTTGTTCTGGAAATTATGATCGGTGCTCATTTACTATTCACGACCATAGGTCTCACCATAATGATCGTCGCTAATAATCTCAAACTTGTACCATTCTATTATGAATCTTATTTCTATTATATATTGATTAAAAAAGTATGTTTAGTCATAACATAAAGGTTTTGTAAAAGTTACGTGGTATTGCACTCCTAAAATCACTTACTTCCCCTATTTGTGACGATTATATATGTTTTAATTAACTTTTCCTTGTTCACATATGAGTAAAATATGCCTCATATTCTGAATATGGGAACGTGTAGCGAAAATATACAGCACAAGTTGCAATACTTATCTTTTCAGTTTTTGTTCGATAACTCGACTGTCCTTTGACCTAGAAAAAAAAAACATTTGTCCATCGTTAAAAAGTAAAAATATTTGTCTCTTGTACATTTTTTGTAAAGTCAACGGTTTTCAAGATATTCCGTCAACGGTTTTCAAGATTATTAACTGAGTAACGGCAGCCATTTTAAAAATTATAAAAATAAATTCTCTGTGTTTGCTACACTTGTAAATCGCAACATGCAAAACGCTTACAACAAATTTGAACTCAATATTTTATCTATTTCTAGAGTTATAGTGAAATTTGAAAAAAAAAACAAAATGGTGAATTTCGACCAAGCCGAATTCGAAAATTGAGTTACTGAACATTTTTGATTTATTTCAATGTGTAAAATACGATCCTATAAAGCCTTCTAAGGTGTTTTTAACACTCTATAGGCCTACATATATATAACATAATTTAAATACATGCATTAAACTAGTATCATACTATTTTAACTGGAAGCACAGCACATCAATCATAAACTGTTTTGACTGTTAAAACAAGCGGGAACTCAACTAACAGACCTATACAATTCGCTGTTAAATGTCTCCCCTTTGGCAAAACCTGTGGTCATAGACGATTAGTCATGCCCTACCGCGTTGTGTGATATAACGTCCTCTACCAGTTCATTCCTCCGATAACGTGTTATAACTCGACTTTCGCTTACTACAAACTTCATTCACCGCGTTCTAAGAGGTCTGCGAACGTAAAACCAGTTCCCAATGGAAACGTCAACACAACAATTACAACTAATTAGGCAAGAAGGTGAGCTATTGCAGTGAGACCTATGTGATCGTCAGTGGTCAATGAGCACCGATCATGGTCCATAGAACATGTTTTGGGGTGTAATTAAAACTTGTATATAAGTTTTTGAACACTAACGGCCGCATTTTACGTCAGAATGGGTCCAACAAATTTGGTACACAAGTTGGTTTTCTGAATCAACCTGAAGCACGTTTTTGACGAAAAGTAACAATGTTGTGAGATTTTTCGTAGTAGAATTAAACATTTATGGAGTTTTATTTAAAACAATAAGTAAGTATAGGAGATTATTCTGAACATTTTGTTTTTTACACGACTTTATACCCCGTCCGGTTCAAAATCGATCGAAACATAAATCCACGTGGGGAATTCAACGGTGTTTGGGAGCTCCTGACCCGAGGCCAACCGTCGCGATGCGAGCCAAGCAAAGCGGTCCAAATTCCGAGTCTGCAAGGTCAAAACCCAAAGCGAATGTTTCCACCGCGAGCGGAACGAAGCAGTGCGTGTGCCGGGTGTTGGAGGCTGAGGCGCAAACAAATTCTACTAATTGACCGAGCGTAAGCGAGGTCTCCGTTTTAACTCGACCGTTCGGCATTTCGTCTGTGTGTCTGTCTCACGATTACGGCCAAACGCCCTGACCGATTTTTTGCATGATTATTCCTTATTCCTAGGCCGAGCCATGTATATATAAGGTTTTTTACTTTTTTCATTTGTAACCCCTTAAATAAAATAAAAATGGCGGCCGGACCGTTTCTCTCAGTGTAAGCTTTTTTCCAAAGCCAGTTTGTGGCTTAACCGTAAGTCGAATTTAAAAACTAATACAATTTTGCTAAAAGCAAATTAAATTTTAAACAAAGTTGTATTCTTGATTTTTTTTCCGTATCTCTAACGGTAAGCTCACAAAATGGCCGTAAACTTCGAAATTGTTAAACATCGTCCAAGTTTTTGTATTTCAACCATGTTTTCATACGTTTATTCTAAACCAATTCAAAAGTGTTCCATAGCTTTTTTGTAGATAAAGGTTTAAAGAATTCATATATATGCCAGTAAAAAAAATTATTGAAGTAAAATTAAGAAAGTTATTAGCTCAAGAAACAATCACGTTCAGTAACGAAAGGAAAATGTTTAACTTTAGGCCTACATAAAAAGTAGTAACAATTATTGTATTTTTTTCATAAATGTAAAAAAGTTTCGTCATTTAGTTCTAAATAGAATTGTATAAAAATATTTATCAATTTCAAAATTATTATTTTGAAAACACCAGTTTTTATGTTCCTACTACAAGACTGCTAACAAAACTAGGCCTGTTTTGAATAGTAATTCAGGAATATATCATTTGCCCAAAAATGACATATTATATAAGAAAGTGTAGAGGACAAACAAAGAATTGAACTGTATACGTGTAAATTATCATTGTAAATTTCATAAAAGTATTTGACTTAGCTTTACTTGAATTACAAAATGAGATGAAACAAATGAAACCATTTGGCGATAAAGGACATACAAAAATGACTGTAGTACACAGTGGTAAGTGTTGGTACATGGGTTGAGATCACTATCACGACGTTTTAACATAGTTTGTTTTCATTATTTCTAATATTGGAATATGATATGGAACTTAAGTTAACTTATGATACATTGTTAAGTTTGAGTTACTTAAGTATGTAAATATTCAATTATTTTATGAATGTTTTTAAATAACTTTAATTATTTTGTTGTCCCTCTATAACGCGATATTTTTAGCTATCTTACTTTTAGCATTATTAACTTAAATAAAACACAAAGCCTCTAAAAGAAAATCTTTAGCAGTTAAAGCTCAAGGAAATAAATAAAAACGAGAACTAGAAATCCCGGAATCGCGGGAATTGTAAATAATGTTTCACAGGCTAAACCTTGTGCTTACTTCCTTACTGGCACACTATTTTAACCTAAGCTCAAAACCACATTTGTTATTTCAACGAGGGAGGTCTACTGTTCACAGAACTACTAGTATATTTCGTATACGTAGGCAGCTATTCAACGCTTTCGTGAGTAGACCTATTTCCCAAATATTTGGTTGTAACCCTAAAACATATAAACTTAATTAAGAAATTCTATCAACTCGCCTAAGCGGTACAGCTGCGTAGTCGAATTCAGTAGACACGTCAATTCACTGAAGCGAGCATGGGTAAATTAGTAGCCCAACACAACTGCCCAATACATTAAGTCTTGGTAGACCTTCAAAACCCTTTTCCTACTGCCTGCGAAATAATTGAACCTAGCCTATATTATAGGCTGAAAGTGTTTAGTATGTTTAAACAGGAATAACTCACTAATTCTAACAATAGAAACGTATTCATTGGTTAGTTTATTAGTTGCTAAAAAGAGTCGTTTTAAGATATTTAATTGCAAAAATAATTTTGAATTTAGGAGAGATAAAAATGTCCATACAAAAAAAATGTAAAAAACAAACTAGCTCGGATGCAATGTCAAATAAACGGTACCAGATAACTGCCACATACTTTCTCCCAGTTGAAACTTTATACCTTCCCAAGAGTAGCATAGGAGGTGGTTATTTAGAATTGCAAAAGTAGGAAAATGTTACCATGGAAAATATTAGATGCATGTAACACACATCCATATTATATTATATTATATTATTATTATTATTTAAACTATTCGATCGATTTCGAACAAATTTGCACCAAACATTTCAATTAGGCCTGTATAGATGCACGAAAAAAGGTTTTGAAAAAATTTGAAAAACAACCCCCTTTTCGTCAAAAAACCCCAAAAATCAGTTATTATTATTATTATTACTTAAACGAGAATTTTTATAAAGATGATTTTTTTGCATATGGTAGGGTACATTAAGGGCTACAAATAAGCCAAATTTTATCAAAATCGTTAGAGTCGTTTTTGAAAAATTTGTTTTTTTCTCGTTTTTTGGCCATTTTTTGGGGGTAAAACACCTTAAAAATCAAAAATTTGAAAAAATGAAAAAAAGCCTGGAGATATTCTAGAACTACACCTACATACGGCCATCAAAATCGGACCGTTGGTATGGTCTCCAGCTCTGTACAAATCCTTACAGACACACGGGCAGACATCACCAAAAAAATACTTTTTTGGGTTCATGGAGCACCAAAACAAATAATTCCACTAAAAATATTTTTGGGTTCAGGGAGCACTAACACAGATAATTCCACTAAACATTTTTTGGGGGTTCAGGGAGCACCAAAACAGATAATTCCACTAAAAATTTAAATTCGAAAATGTTGACGAAAACAATACTTTCTCCATATACTAAGTATAGGGTGGAGAAAGTAAAAAGGGCTTCTAAAGCTGAACAATTTTTGTACTTAAACTTCCATCAAATCTCCAACAATTTCAAAATGGCGGCTGAAACAGTTAATACATTGTGTACTCTCTTTTATTATATAAAAAGAAAGCGCACAGGGAAAATAAATAAATTTGCTTTAGTTTTCACCAGTTTGAGTACAATTTTCCGCCAATCCTTGCTTGACGCTTTGAGTTCGTGCTTATAAATTATAAGCAGATATAATTTATATAATAATTTGCTTTAGTTATATTTTTTTTAAAGTAGGGGCCTCGTTTTTAACCTTCATAACGTTGTTCCATTTGACAATCAATCCACCTATTTTACACTGTTTATCTGTACTTGCATGAAATTTTTTTAAAAGCTCCGAAATGGTTTGAAATTGTATATCATCATTCATTAGCAATGTTTAGTAAAAGTTTTGATTTTGAGAATGAAACCGTTAAATGACAGTAAATGAAATACAAAACCACCATTATGTACGTTTAGGGACGCCATTTTGAAACTAAGACAGTAAGTTCAATCATTCTTTTTTTCAAAATGTTTCCATTTAAGAGAGCTTTTTTTAAAAATGATGGAACTCTCGAAAAACGTTTATTGTTGAAAATTCCTCATAAATGACCTCAGAATTGCGTCCTCTGTTTATGGACTGCTTTGCTTCGCTCGCAGGGAAGCTTTTCCCACGTGGATTTGAACCAAGTAGGCTACTTACGTTTTGGTCGAGTTTGGGAGAACAGACGTTTCCTAATTTTTTTAAAAATAAAACAAAAAGTATCATTCTAGGACGAAAGTCCTCAAAAAATTTTACTTTCGGTAAAAAAAATAATAAATTGACCGAACGACTTTTCAAAATAAATATAGGTCCTAAAATTTCTGTTTTCCATTTATCCACCTTTTTTTTATCTTTATATCATTTTAACTAATCAAGATATTGACTTCAAATTTGGAGCACATATTTTTTATGTAAACTTGCAGCAGGTTTCAAAAAATCAGAACAGTGATTTGTGTGTTTTTAAAATGGCGGAAGTTTCAATTGTTTAGCGTTAAACCTACAAAATTTTGTTAACGGTCGCCATTTTGTAAATATTCAAAACGCTGTTCTGATTTTGTGTACCTTTTAAATGTTTACAGAACAAATATGTGCACCAATTTGTATGTCAATATCTTGTCTACTTACAAAGATATTATGATTGATCATAAAAAAAAAACGAAATGACAAATAAATGATAAACGAAGCGTTTTCGGACGTCTGTTTATAGGAACTTTTTATCTTACTAGCGAATTTCCATAGGAAAAATGCAGTAGCCCTTATTGTAAGACCCAAGGTCGGGACTAGCAAATGAGCACCGATCATGGTCCCCAGAACACGTTTTGGGGTGTCATTAAAAATCATATATATATATGTATATATGTGTTCACACTCTAGCGGCCGCATTTTAGGTCCGATTTGGTTCAAATTTGGTACACATGTTGGTTGTCTACGTCTCTCGCACAAGTTCTTTACAGGAAGTAACTATTTTTTTATATTGCGAAGCACGCAATGCTTTGTGTATTGAAGATACTCCCAATGTGCCGAATGGCGTGCGAAGCATGCAATGCTTTGTGTATAGAAAATAATTCCAATACGGAGGTTGGCGTGCGAAGCACGCAATGTTTTTTGTGTTGAAGATACTCCCAATAAGCGGAATGGCGTGCAAACCATTTTGCAGCTATTCAGCACCGTCGTGAATAGACCTATTTCCCAAATTGTTGGTTGAAACTCTAAAACCTCGGCCTATAAACTTATTTTTGGAAATTTTCTCAACTCACTCAGCGGTTCAGCTGCGTGGTCGAATTATTTTTATCTAAGGAACCATTATTCCGGGACACTCCGTACAACACAGACTGTAAATGTCGCTTATTAACCGATGTATAAGTAACTCGTATGACGCGGCCGACCTTACAACAGCTGTCGAATGGCGCTCTTTTCTACACACCTGTTTTCATAGCACAGGTGATGCGATCAATAGGTAACTACTACAGTGTGTCCGTTGAAAGATAATTATTTCACCGAACCAATGTTAATCCACTTGAACCTTACAAAGGTCACAAAGTACAATTTTCACACGGTCGTTAGGGTTGCATGTACAATGTACAAACATCGTGTCCGGACAACCAATCACAAGTCGGCTAATTACAGTACAAGGTTTGCTCAGCGGATTTAATCCAGAAACTGTTCGTGCTTACGTTTTATTATTTTGTATTCAGCACTGTATAAT
>JAGFPH010002498.1:33823-56403 GCA_018207615.1 Philaenus spumarius | reverse complement strand
GGTCAAATTTACTAAATCAAGATTTCTCAAAAACTACTGAACGGATTAGAACGAAATTTGGTATGTAGCTTCCTCTAGTTCCATAGGTGCTCACTAAGAAAGGGTTTAAAAAAAATCGAAATCTTAGGGGGGTGGGGGTCAAAGTTACTAAATCACGATCATTTGTCGCATTTATTTCACCAAAATAATTATGCAATAGCGAAGCATTGCCGGGTCAGCTAGTAATCTATATGTTTAAGTGTCTTTGACCTAACAGACAGACATAGAATCGACGCAGAGTAAAAACTATTTAACATACAAATACGAACATTTAGAGATATATTCTTATACGAACACTAGCAAAGGATTTTGAAAAATTGTCATTTTATTCCGTGAAAATAATTAAAATTAGAGGCTTAACTACCAGCTTTCAGATAAAACAGCTGTTCGGATCAAAAGCTTAGCAACAGATGTTTGTCTTCAATCATTACCATATCAACCAACTTAGCAAATATATTTAATCAGTTTATTATTCTTAACAACGGCAGCTTTTTCAGGTTAGATTGACAAATTACCAGCATACGCAAACAAAACTCAACGATAAATTCTTACTGTATTAATTCAATTCAAACAACTTTTTTTACATATTATAAATAAAACAGCTGCTATGGATTAAAAATAAAATGAACGAAAACTAGTTAATTTGACAAATTATTAATCAAGTAATTATTCTGCGCAACTCCCAGTTTCTTTTTTTTAGATTAGCTAAAACCAAACAAAATGCCTGTGTTTATACAATAATCTATTTGCATTTGTTTTACTATGGCCGCCGCTCAGGTTGGTGAGCGAAGCGAGCAGGGGCGTAGCCCTAGTCAAAAATATGTGGATAATATTAAACTTTGAGAAAATAATTATTTTGATGGTAAATATTAGCTCTAGTATTAATTTTAGAATAAAGGAAGCGTCGAGCAAGTTATTGTGCCTCACTACTCCTCCTAACTTGCATACAGTAGGCTAAATTCGTAAATAACAGTATTACTGTGAACAGCAGACCTCGCGAAAAAATATATAATCTCCTCTTTATATCAGATGTTTACGAGAAAGTTTTTGTCTAATAGGAATGATTCTCGAAACATTTATTTACTGTTAGAGAGATATCAAACTGGGATGGATAAAGGTATAATTTCCTCGTTTCAATCCAATAATGTATAACATCTGTCAATTATACGATTTTTCAACTGTTTATTCCAATCACAACGCAAATCTGCTGAATACGGATGTGTCTTTTCATAAAGCTCTTTCGCCTCAGTTCACATTGTCCTCTTGTAATATCAACGAAATCAGTAGTATAATTACAAATCTCAATATCAAAAAACAGCTGGATTCTATAAGATTCGAGCAAGACATAGGACATTTTAATAACGATAGATATTTGAATTATGATAAGGCCTTTTTGGCGAATTTCAATAGGAAAGACCTAAGGTCGGGTATAATAAATGAGCACCGATCGCAAATAAATGTAGGATATTATTCTGCACATTTTGTTTTTTGACACGTAAACTAAAATGAAAAAATTTGGAAAACGGTTGACCCTAAAGGCCATCCATGTAACTTCCCGCTAAGTTTAATTACAACAAACACTATTTTTGGAAATTTTGAACTGCCATAACTTTTGAATGAACCAACCGATTTTTATGCAATTTGCGGCAATCGATGCAGTTTTTTAAGTCCATTGAAAGAATCAACAACAAAAATTTTTCAGATGAAAAGTTTCGGAGAAATTGAGGAAAAACACTTTTTTTATTTTCTTTCGTTCACGATATCTCACGAACGAATTAACCGATTTTGACCGGACTGGTAGCGATCGACGTCGCTTTTCAAGGTTAAAAGCTGATTAGATTTTGGAATTGATCGGTAAAGCCGTTTAAAAGTTATTCCAAAAAAACCTGATTTGAAAAAATTTATTTCTTAGTTTTTTTTGAAATTTCTCAGAACCTACCGGTCCTAATTAGTTGAAATTTTCAGGAAATCTAAGTTTGATGGAAGTCTTTAGAACGCCGTTTAGTAGGATCCAATCGGTTAAGCCGTTCAAAAGTTATAAGCGGGTCACATACTTACATACACACACACACACACACACACCCACACACCCCCACAGACAGGGTGACACCCTCTCGGGAGTGGTCAGGGAAGATTCCTAGGACCTCAAAACGTCGAGATCTTATGAATACTCGATTTTCGAAAAATGGGGTGAAATAACTTCCCGATTTTAGAAAATTTTCAATTTTCTTAGCGGGAAGTTAAAAAAGTAAAACGTAAAATCAAATAAAAGTATCCGGTACACGTGGGGTTATTTTACCTAGGGGCCATCTTCTGAACCGAAGGCGACGGCTGAATGCGTACGCTGCGAGCGAAGGGAAGCAGTTCATAACCTCGAGGTCCAAACTCTGCGAGTGGACACTGCGTGAGTCGAAACTGGAGGCATAGGTGCAAACAAATTCTACTAATATATTTCGTACACAAAGACGATGCTATTCAGAGCCTTCATGAGTAGAACAATTTCCCAAATAGTTGGTTGAAACCCTAAAACGTAGAAACTTAGTTTTGGAAATTCGTTCAGCGGTTCAGCTGCGTGGTCGAATTATTTTCATTTATCATATCGTTTCCCATTCCATCCTTGCGACCGAGTAAAAATTGGACTCAAGAAATAAACACTATCACACATGTCGTTTTAAACGCCTTCAAGGAATATGAACGTAAAATTTGAAGTAAACCGAACAACGCAGTTAGCTTTGGCATAAAATTGGTAATAGGCCTACTACTAATATTCCAATCAAATTAGCTCTGGAATCGCTTACAGAAAGGAGTCCTTAATTTGATTGGAATATAAAACAAAGTGCTAGTGTTTTTTTACGTCTTCTCTACTTTAGCGTGTAACTAATTTGTTTACATGTTTGTAAAATTAGAGATATCATGCCTGTTATATTTATTTCTTCCTTACGTTCATAATTCTGACA
Organism: Philaenus spumarius; assembly: GCA_018207615.1. Taxonomy (NCBI): domain Eukaryota; kingdom Metazoa; phylum Arthropoda; class Insecta; order Hemiptera; family Aphrophoridae; genus Philaenus; species Philaenus spumarius. The sequence goes on along the minus strand of JAGFPH010002498.1, from coordinate 53,407 downwards.
AAAATATATTTTTTAATAAACCTTAACTAAGTTTTATTTGGTTCATAGTATCAGTTTTAAAATTGTTTCCTTATTTTGTAGATGTGTACATTCACCATTGTATTTTAAACATTAACTAGCTCCGTATGGAACGGTAAATAATAATTAATATATTGTTTCTTAAGGCTATTTTATTGTCGGTACGCCATAACTTCCTTAATACATTATCAAATTACATGAATGAGGCATCATTTTTTTAAGAGCTTTCATTAACCGCTACACCGAAAAAATATACAAAATAGAATTATACGAAGAAAAAATAAATAAATAAAGAATCCGAAAGTAACAGTGATGTAAGATCAAGTAAGTTGTAGGGATATTTTCCTGACGTTGGCAACACTGATGATAGCAATACCCAGCTGGAGAGCTGCCTTTACGCTACTGCATTGCTATTTTTAACTAATTGTATATTATTTAGTACCGTATAGTATACTCACTATACGATACTAAATATACGGTGTGTGCTTTAATTAAGTGGTATTTAAGTAAGTTAGAATGTGAATGCTCCGCACGGGTCAGCTAGTAAATAATAAGACCTTTATATAATCTGAAAATGTACCCACACTGCCCTAAACTGCAGTAATCCGTGAAATCTACAGTGTATTAGTGTATCGTACCGGGAAAAAGGTAATATAAATTTATTAATGACTTTTTACAGGTTACAACTTTATAATTTATGTCAAAAGAATTGTTTATGCTTTATTAAAATGTATAATAATATGACATTTATTTTGTCAAATTACTTTACAAGTTTTTAACGGAAAGCAAAATTTATACCGTATATAAGACTGCGACATTAAAAACATTTGAAATAAGTAAAACAAAATGTATTGATTCATACCAACAATAAGATTATGACACGTACAGTACTAATATTACCGATTAACGTCATCAAGGAATATTCATGTAAAATTTTGAGAAAATCTAACAACTAATTTGGTCGTGACTGAGAAATAAACAAATGTTTGATGTACGTAATGTCGAAAGGTGGATAGAATATTGGTAATGCGAGTTTTCATCTCGACCTTGTTCGCTTCGCTTGCAATGTAAAATCTCGACGTTCACCTCATGAGATACCACCACGTGACCGGGTACTTTTATGGTAATTTTACTTTCTCCACCCTATACGTAGTGTATGGAGAAAGTATTGTTTTCGTCCAAATATTAGAATTTGAATTTTTAGTGGAATTATCTGTTTTGGTGCTCCCTGAATCCCCAAAAAATGTTTAGTGGAATTATCTGTGTTGGTGCTCTCTGAACCCAAAAATATGTTTAGTGGAATTATTTGTTTTGGTGCTCCCTGAACCCAAAAAAGGGTTTTTTGGTGATGTCTGTCCGTGTGTCTGTTAGGATGTGTACAGAGCTGGAGATCATACCAACGGTCCGATTTTGATGAAATTTGGTATGTAGGTGTAGTTCTGGAATATCTTCAGGCGTTTTTTTTTTTTTTAAATTTTTGATTTTTAAGGGGTTTTACAACCCAAAAATTGCCAAAAAACGAGAAAAATCAAAATTTCTCAATAACGGCTCTGACGATTTTGATCAAATTTGGCTTATTTGTAGCCCTTAATGTACCCTGCCATATGCAACAAACCGCATGTTTCTAAAAATTCTCGTTTAGGTAATAATAATAATAATAACTGATTTTGGGGGTTTTTTGGCAAAAAAGGGGGTTGTTTTTCAAAAATGTTCAAAACTTTTTTTCGTGCATGTATACAGGCCTAATTGACATGTTTGGTGCAAATTTGTTCGAAATAGATCGAATAGTTTAAATAATAATAATAATAATATAATATGGATGTGTGTTACATGCATCTAATATTTTCCATGGTAACATTTTCCTACTTTTGCAATTCTAAATAACCACCTCCTATGCTACTCTTGGGAAGGTATAAAGTTTCAACTAGGAGAAAGTATGTGACAGTTATCTGGTACCGTTTATTTGTTTTGATCGGTTTTGGTGGAACTAAGCGAGCTATAAGGTCGTATAAAAAAGCGAAAAGTGCAGAAAAATATCCTAATAATTTTTTTTTATAAACCCTAAAAACGTTTCATTATAGTAGGTACGAAAAATCTAAACAAATAGTTACTTTCGGTCAAAAAACGTGCTTCTGGTTGTTGAAATTTTTGGCAACGAAAATCGTCTGGGTGACTTGGTCCAACCAACGTGGCCGTTGGAGTCCCAACACATCTGAACAAATACATATACATTTTTTGTTGAATACTCAAAACGTGTTCTGGGGACCATGAACAGTGCTCATTTACTACTCCCGACTTTATGGCTCACCATAAGTGTCACTGCAATAGCTCATCATTCCGAGGTTATTGATGATTACATTTACAGAAACGTACTAAATGAGTTTCTAAAATTTGTTTCGGGTTGTGGAGGTAGTCGCTAGATTTATCGTAGTGACAATAAAACACCCCAAACTTATTAGCGAATTTCCATAGGAAAAATGAGCTATTGCAGTGACCCTTATGGTAAGACCCAAGGTCGGGAGTAGCAAATGAGCAGCAATCATGGTCCCCAGAAGACGTTTTGGGGTGTCATTAAAAATAATATACATATGTGTATATACAGGGTGTATCAGGAAGAAACGGAAAGAATTGCAGGACGTGTTCTACTGGTGAAAATAATGAAAAAAGTTCCTATAAACATAGGTCCGAAAACGCTTAGTTTTCCAGATATCCGCCATTTTGTTTTTTGTACAAAATAATTCATATCTAGAGAACGGTTTGACGGTTTGAACGGTTTGACTGATTGAGTTCAAACTTGGCATGAAGTTTAACCTGACAGTGATATACCTCAAGAAAAATAAACGATTAAATGCAATCATGAGTTTCAAAATGGCGGCTGTTTGAAAATTTCAAGCCTAATTTACTCCAAAACCGTACATTTTAACGAAAATTGTCAAGACATATTTTTTGTAGCCCTTTTGATTTCCTATCGGATAGTGTAACTGTCAAAACAATCAGATGAAGGATAACAGTTAAGTTATGTGTACTAATTGGTTTGTTCAACCCGGCATCCTATACCAACACAGTAAATACTACAATATTGTATGGACATTTGTTGTCATTACCTTTTTAACTTAGCTATTATCCTTCATCCGATTGTTTTGACAGTTAGACTATCCGATAGGGAATCAAAAGGGCTACCAAAAAGGTGTCTTGACATTTTTCGTTAAAATGTACAGTTTTGGAGTAATTTAGGTTTGAAATTTTCAAACAGCCGCCATTTTTAAACTCGTGATTGGATTTAATAGTTTATTTTTCTTGAGGTATATCACTATTAGGTTAAACTTCATGCCAAGTTTGAACTCAATCAGTCAAACCGTTCTCTAGATATGAATTATTTTGTACAAAAAACAAAATGGCGGATATCTGGAAAACGAAGCGTTTGCGGACCTATGTTTATAGGAACTTTTTTCATTATTTTCACGAGTAGAACACGTCCTGCAATTCTTTCCGTTTCTTCCTGATACACTCTGTATATGTGTTCTCACTCTAGCGGCCGCATTTTAAGTCCGATTTAGTACAAATTTGGTGTACATGTTGGTTGTCTACGTCGCTCTGACGAGTTCGTTAGTAAAACAAATCCAACAATCGGAAGCACGTTTTTGACAAGAAGCCAAAATTGTTTGAGATTTTTCCTACGACGATGATTTTTTTTAGAGTTCTTCCTAAAAATATAAATGTAGGATGTTATTCTGCACATTTTGTTTTTTTACGCCATCTTATAAAAATCTTGGTTCCCCCAAAATCGATCAAAACGTAAAATACCATAGACATACCCGGTTTAAAGCCATGTGGGGGATTCTACCGAGGGGTTGGAGTGCGAAGCACGCAATGCATAATGTATTGAAGACACTCCACAGACGGGGGTTGGCGTACGAAGCACGCAATGCATCGGGTACTGAAGATACTCCCAATACGGGAGTTGGCGTGCGAAGCACGCAATGCTTTGTGTACTGAAGATACTCCCAATATGCGGAATGGCGTGCGAACCATTTTGCAGCTTTTCAGCACCATCGTGAATAGACCTAATTCCCAAATTGTTGGTTGAAACCATAAAACATAGGCCTATAAACTTAAATTTGGAAATTTGCTCAACTCACGTCAGCGGTCCAGCTGCTTGGTCGAATTATTTTACCTTAACGTTGAACACAGTTTTCATTGGTCGACATTTGCATGACTTATCGATCTCGAAGCTAGGTCCGACCGATACGACATTCAACCGTTGTAGTTTGTATTTACCTGACTAGGAGGTGGATTCAATTACAAGGAGAATCCGGTCTCCTCGTCCAAACGTAAACTTGTGCGAACGTGCGTTCAAGGAGAACAGACGCATGCACTATACTTGCTCGACTAGTTCGGAACTGCAAAATAAAAGTTACGTATACGAAATGCCATAGTATGCTGTATGTGTACAGCGAACAAAAGAATCAGTTTAAACACTGGGCACTTGGTCTGCAAAGTAAAACACTGAATATTCAGTTCCCGTCATTATTATTGGGTGTCCCAAAAGATTTGAGGGTTTGTAGTACACCAAAACTGTTAGAAATAATAAGCTTTAAAACAAGCGTTTTAGCGAATTTCCACACGGAATATTAGCTATTGCAATGATTCTTATAGTGAAACTTAATTTGGTCAATGAGCACCGATCATGGCCCCAGAACGCGTTTTGGAAAGTCATTGAAACGTGTGTATGTATACCAAGTGTCTTAAAAGTCCCACCCCCCACTATTATTTTTACTTTCTCCACCCTATACGTAGTATATGGAGAAAGTATTGTTTTCGTAAAAATGTTCGAATTTGAATTTTCAGTTGAATTATCTGTTTTGGTGCTCCCAGAACCCCAAAAAATTGTTTAGTGCAATTATCTGTGTTGGTGCTCCCTGAACCCAAAAATATTTTTAGTGGAATTTTTTGTTTTGGTGCTCCCTGAACCCAAAAAAATGTTTTTAGAGTGGTGTCTGTCTGTCAGTCTGTCTGTATGTATACACGACCAGAGAGGACACTATTGGTCCGATTTTCATGAAATTTGGTATGTAGGTACTAAACCCTTAATATCTCCAGGCGTTTTTTTCATTTTTTTGAATTTTTAACTTTGAAGGGTAATTTACCCCTAAAAACCCATAAAAAACTACAAAAATACAAATTTCTCAAAAACGGCTTTAACGATTTTGATCAAATTTTCAGTATTTATAGTGCTTAAGATGCCAAACAAAATGACACCACCCGCTTTTATCAAAACTTCGGCGTTTTATAACTATGGGGAAATGTTTAAAAATAAACAAGTTTGTGTTGTCAATCTAGCATCGCGGCAGCGGCCGCACGGGGTAGCACCACGGTAGCGAGCACGGCCAGTAATTCAAAGGTCGCGCGATCGAATCCGGCCTGGGACAATAATTTTTTTATACAATTGACGTAGGTAGAATATTATTTTTTTGTTTTGTTCTAAAAAGTAGTAAATAAAATGATTAAAAACAATATTATTTTGACTACAGTAAGTTGGGAGAAAGTTTGTGTCAGTTAACTGATACAGTTTATTTTAAATAATGGAAATAGACAGATTTGCTTTGGGGATTGTTAACATGACCAAAAATGGAATTTTTTGGTGTATCGTAAATTTCAACCCCTCCCCCGAAAATGGGGTATTTTGGCGGTAAGTCGAAAATTCTGAATGAGAACCCCTATTGAGTGACATCTCATTTTAAAGGCCTTGATAAAAGAAGAAGATTGGCGCTAAGCGCAGGTCTGTATGTTGACTCTATCCAACACAATGGCCAATCAAAGTTACAATTGTTCCCCATTTAAATAACATTGAAATGTTAAAGATGATACATCAGTTATTTTTTACAAGGGTTTAATCCAGTAGATCACTCCATCAATGTTTTAAACACAGTAATTAGTATAAAAACAGTAAAGCTAAGCCCTCTGGAATACCCAGGTACTGGACTATGGGTTGATACAACCTTGCTTTGTTATTCATAACTGTGCATGTTTGTCGACTCCTAATAGTAAAAAGTATGGGCTCCGCACGCCAACCCCCGATAGAACCCTTCTAAAAACATATGTTATGTTTTATTTATAATAAAAGTGTAGGATTACTAATAACCTCAAAACTAAGATGGTAAATAATGTTAAAAGTTCAAATCAAATTATTTTGTATATTTTATAACAGTTATAATAAAAGTAATCACCAGTAAGGCTCAGGCGTACACTTAATCAAAAACCTAATCAAAAAGTTACTCACTATCAATTACCGTATATTATCAATAAATAGGCCTACTATATGTCTTATTTATTTTTAATTAGGATGTAACATAGTTTTTTCTTATTTTTAAATTCCCTAACGCAAGTTTCTATTGGTTTGTGTGTGTTAAAACATGTATTGGTTCAGTATAGGCTTAAGTTAAAATATTATTCTGTACTAAAAGCTGACATCCGAATCAACTGTATTGTTTGTTATTTAAAAATCATTATTTACTTCCACGAAAGCACCTGGATTAGTTTGTTTCTTATTATAAGTAGCGTTTTTTGTATAGAAAAGTTTTTATTATCCCCTGAATACTATAAACATCATTATTTACATACACGAAAGCAAGCTGGATTAGTTTGTTTCTTATTATAAACAGCTGTTTTGCATAAAAATGGTTTTTAAATTCGTTCCATGTTAATCTTGTGGGGAAAACCCGACCTTTGAGATTAGCTCACGCCATTAAGGATAAGAATTTTTGATGTCTGAAACCTTATTGCAAAACTTCGAAATGAGGCGAATTTTTTGACAACTCAAACATTAAATTTGGTCCTGAAATAAGGGAGGAGTTGTGTTCACTAAAAACTGCTTCAAGTATTATATATAAGGATATTTCGTACAAGTAGGCAGCTATTCAACGTCTTTGTGAGCGAATAATCGGTTGAAACCCTAATACATATATACTTATTTTTTATAGACTTTTTGTTTGCCTTGGACTGTTTATATATTGTAATGAAATTACCTTCAAAATTGTCTTCAGTCCTGTGAATGTAGCACTAGCTACAGCGCTGTTTCGCCGATCACTGTCGGCTTCGTCAGGCTTGTATTAAAACATATATATAGGCTACTTAATTATGGTTCGGATGCGTGATCAAATTATAACAATATTGGAGATGTTTTTCAAGCATCCAATTTTAACCAACTAAAGCCGAACATTCTTAGTAAGGAAATTGCCTCAGCTTTCTAGAAACGTGGTTCTCGCTGTCGAAATGGAAATACAAGACACAAGGGAGATGTTTTAATCCTCGTAAAAGTGCCGCATTTCCGACACAGTCAAGATAAGATCGTGTTTATATTGATTTTTTTCTCTCTAAATTACTTCTAATACACCTCCAATCCTTTCCAATCGGATTTGATTGGCTTGCAGGACTGGTTATCTTTAATAAATGAGTTACCTGGAGTTTTGTATCGAGCTAGACGTGAACGGGGACACACGTGTGAGTTTACATTACAATAACTCGCGTATTTTATTGTTATTTTAAGTGTCGGTTAAGTGTTGTGCGTATATGTTATTTGTAAATGTGTCGTGTACGAGTTTTATTTTGATAAAACGACGCTCATAAAACCAATCCAAGGTAAAACAACTTTGATGTTATAATTAATTCTACACCTTTATTATAATAACATTAAACGTATGGAAACAGCAAATATTTGTATAAAAACAATATAATAATAAACGGCAATTGAAAGATTAAAATTATGTGTGTATGTTGCCTTTAAGGCTGGTAAAAGAATTGAAGAAAAGGAGTGATGAACTTCGTTCCTGAAGGGGGTTCCACGACAGCACACATTAACTTTTTTTGTTAGCTATGTAATTTGTTGGCAGACGGATTATGTTCCTTAAACTTTTTTTTGAACATCCTTGTTTGTCCTATGTATGTTTTGGGTCAATCTACACGATAGCTTGTACAATTAATTGGTCGTGTTGGTATCGGCGTCGAGTCGGTGAATGTGAAAGACGTCTGCCGATATCGTGACGATAACGGTATTATTGCTGTATCGGGTCGATATCGTGTCGGTGCCGAGTCGGTGTCGTGTCGCCAAGTGTGAAATCAGCCATTTAAATCGGGCCACTTGGAACCAGATGGGCTATAAAGTCGTGTCAAAAAACTAAATGTACAGAATAATCTCCTATGTTTATTGTTTTATATAAAACTCCCGTACTTTATATTTAATTTCAGTACGAAAAATCACAAAACATTGTTACTTGCGGTCAAAAAACCTGTTTCCATTTTTTTTAATTTCTCTGGCTAACAAACTCGTCCGAGTGACTTGTAAAATGCGGTTCTTAGATAGCTAGAAGTTTAAATATTCCGGGCCCCTTCATACCCTGTGCACTTCTAAAGAATTTTGCAAATATCGATTTTAAATGTTCAAAATAATCAAAATATTGGGGTTCAATCCCAGCCCTATAACAAATAACGACAAAATGCATTCAGTATTGAAAATACTCGCAATACGGATGTTGGCGTGCAAAGCACTCAATGCATGTGTATTGAAAATACTCTCAAGATTGGGGTTGGCGTGCGAAGCACGCAATGCATTGTACATTGAAAATACTCCCAACAAGGGGGTTGGCGTGCGGAGCACGCATTGCGTTGTGTGTTGAAAATTCTCCCAATACGGGGGTTGGCGTGCGAAGCACGCAATGCATTGTATATTGAAAATACTCCCAACAAGGGGGTTGGCGTGCGAAGCACGCATTGCATTGTGTGTTGAAAATTCTCCCAATACGGGGGTTGGCGTGCGAAGCACGCATTGCGTTGTGTGTTGAAAATCCTCCCAATACGGGGGTTGTCGTGCGAAGCACGTAATGCATTGTGTATTGAAAATAATACTCAAAATACGGATGTTGGCGTGCGAAACACGCAATGCATTGTATATTGAAAATACCCCCAACAAGGGTGTTGGCGTGCGAAGCACGCATTGCATTGTGTGTTGAAAATTCTCCCAATACGGGGGTTGGCGTGCGAAGCACGCAATGCATTGTATATTTAAAATACTCCCAACAAGCAGGTTCGAGTGCGAAGCACTCATTGCATTGTGTGTTGAAAATTCTCCCAACACGGGGGTTGACGTGCGAAGCACGCAATCCGTTGTGTATTGAAAATAACACTCGCAATACGGTGTTGGCGTGCGAAGCACGCAATACATCGTGTATTGCAATACAAAACGGTATGATTTCGTACCGCCCGCATGATGCGTAAAGCGCGCCTGGTACGATTTCATACCGACCGCAGTGAACGTCTTAATAGTATACCTATCTGAAACCAAATATTTTTCTAAAATACACATTGCCTCAAATACTCTAAAAACGAATCATGTACATGTTTTATTGTGACGGTGACATGTAGTAATTATTCCTCTTTATATTTCCTAAAATATAGGTTAAGTAGTTACTTCCGCAACTGTGCGAGCGAAACGAATGCGATGGTAAAACAATAACTTTCAAAGTATAAGGTATTCAAATAATACTTTATAGTTTCTAAAACAACCTGGTGTCCACAAAGTTCACTAAACAGAAATCACGTTGCGCCTGACGTTATAGGCAACTCCTTCAACAGTTCTGTATTGCCGAGACGCCGCACAGATGCATTAAATTGCAGGGAGTGCCAATGAATACGGAATACCCTACCTAATTGTATAACTATCGCCTGTACCAAAGGTGAATACTAAATAATATTAACCGCCTCAATATATCGCATCATCAACAGAAAAGTTATTTCTTCTTTCTGCAAACTATTTAAAGTTGAAACCTATATTTCGTTTATGCTGTACATATTTGAAATTATTATTTCACCATACGCCATTATTGTGCATATACTGTATGTGAAATCACTCATTTCTGTAACAGTGGTTTATTGCCTCAACCAAACTTATAGTCTATAAACTTTTACGGACTAGTACACAAATTTAAAACAGCTTTTTTATAGCTTCAACGAAACACTACAGTCTATACAATTTTACGGACTAGTACAAAATTAAAAAACAGATTTTTTTATATAAATAAATACTGAGCTTGTCTTGTGAGAAGATATACTTGATAGAATAAAACATTGAACACAGAATCTCACAACTAATACGTTTATTAACTCAAAAGAGTTCCAACGACAAAGTCGCCATCTTCAATGATGCAAGAGCTACAATAATCAAACTATAACTATATAACTAGTTTCCTTTACCAAATATTAATAATGTTTCCTTTGCCAAATATTAATAATGTTTTCTTTACCAAATACTAATAATGTTTCCTTTTCCAAATATTAATAATGTTTCCTTTGCCAAATATTAATAATGTTTCCTTTACCAAATATTAATAATGTTTCCTTTACCAAATATTAATAATGTTTCCTTTACCAAATATTAATAATGTTTCCTTTGCCAAATATTAATATTGTTTCCTTTGCCAAATAGTAGGTAAGGGTGGTTAACAATTTAAAATATAAATGTAGGTCATGAGTGTATTACTCTATTGAAAAGCTTATTAAAAGAGAAACAGAATGGCACAAACCAGAGCTTAATATCTTACTTCGTTTCAAAGTAATAGACAATCAAAGTTCTGGAAAATAACATACAAACTTATTCCTAACATCAACAAATTAATAACCTGCTTTTGTGTTATAATAACAATATCATTTTCCAGAACTTTGATTGTCCATTACTTTGAAACGAAGCGATACTATTTACGCCATTCTGTTTTTCTTTTAATAAGCTTTTCAATGGTGTATTACATTATCTACCTTTATATTTGAAATTGTTTCCCCCCTCCCCCTAAACCCCCAAATCATAAAGATTCAGATATATGTAAAAAAAATGTTGTTCTGTTATGCAACACAAGATATGTAGGCTACAAAGTTTTGTTAACTTATTTTCAATAACAAAAATAATAAGGGTATATAAGGGACTTTATGAACACTGTGTATATATTACCAACCAAAGGAACCTTGCGGGTTAATTGAAACTGCAAGTTTTGAGGTTATGTTTTAAAAGGTCGAACCTAAAATATTATTCTTTTAATTAATTATTATTATTATTATTACTATTGGACTATGGACAGTCATGTTTATGTTATTTTTTAGCTTTCAATTTTAAATAGAACAAGATAAAAATAATTATCAAACTTCGAATTAAACCATCACAACGAACAATATATATTCATGACAGTTTTCACTCCTGTCGGCAGTCCCACGACTGATTTCTTTCCTTTTCAGCAAGTAATTTAATTTTGTGTTGCAAGTTTTTTATGCACTGTTTTAGTTTAGATTTGTTGTCTATATTTTGTTTAGTATTACGTGAGGACATTGATTAATCAAACAAATTTATTGGATTTGAAATAATTTCGAATCGTAGTGTATCATTTTCGTTACACACACAAGACGTCAAATGTTCCAACAACAGTGAAAATACGTACAGTCCAACAACATTGGAAGCCAACTTTGAAAACGGAATCACAGTATACTCTGAAGTACTTAGTAATAATTTATTTTTTTAATTTAATTGAAAACATTAATAGGTTAAGCTCGTATTTTACAAATTATTCAATACGCTTGTGGGCTACGTGTGATAATGTCTCAATTCACTCGCTGAATGGCAATACACTGTACACTGTATATGATTACGTAGATAGTTGTCCCAAGCGACAATACCGTTGCTATAGCATCTGCCAAAACAAGGTTATGGTACTGCAGAGGCTGCAGTAAATTACTCCGTGTTAATTATTACTGCCCAATTGACTAACACTGTTGGCAAACCAAATTAACCGGTCACTATTAAAATTTTTGCATAATATAGGTTTGGTCATGTCAAAAAACAGTTTTGAATTTACTGAAGTTGATTCGTACTCTGGATTAATAAGGTATTTTATGCCCTGGGGATTCGTTGCATCATTTAATTGCAATAATGTCTCTCTCTACACAACATGTCCTGGCTGACATGCAATCAACGTAGACCATAGAGCCAAAACTACTAAGACAAAAAATACGAAAATTTAAAGGTAGACTCCCTATATGCTGCTTGCTAATAGACGCACACTAAGTAGGGATTTTACAAAATTTTAATTTCAAAATGTAAAAATAGTGAAAATTTGGGGTCCACTCCCAGCCCTGATTCAGATCACAAGCTTAACAACACCTGATTGTTTTACCACAGCAACCAAAATAGCAAATTTAGAATCAGTTTATTATTCTTTACGACCAACAGTTTTTTTAGGTTAGTTTGACAAATTCAAAGCAAACATTAACAAAAATGCTTTCTGTATTATAATTCAATTCGAACATCTGTTGTTAAGTATTACAAATAAAACAGCTGATTTGGATCAAAAACTTAACTGATATTTTGGTTAGGCCTACAATGAACGAAAACCCGTTTATTGAAAGCATTTAAAGTTGTTACTATAACAACCTTTTTGGCAAATTTAGAAGAAAGTAATTATTGTTCAAAAATAACAGTTTTTTTAGATCAGTAAAATCATACAAAAAGCTTAATGTATTATAAGTCAAACATTTGGTGTTATACATATTACAATATTTTCTTCAGTTAGTAATATCAAAATTTGTTTGAAATGTTGATTGTTCATTCTTTAAATATTATATTAACGGTGAAATTACATTGCATGCCACAATTCGAATTATTGTTTATGGTAATGTCTATTTTGATCTCTGTCTTACTTGGCTACGTTTAGGTCACCGTGAAAATATCAGAGTAAATAATCTGTTTGCATTGGATTCGCAACGGGTCAAAGCTGGGTTGGCGAGCGAAGCGAGCAGGGGATGAGCATCTAGTAATCTTATAAGCAAATTTAAAACATGCGTATTAAATTATTGTTTTGTTAAGATTCTAATTTGGCTCAAGTATATGCACACTATACATGGAGTCCCTCAAAATAACCTGTATAACGAATTTAATCTAGTACAATTTTAAGTTTTAGGGTTATTTTGATTTAATCGTTTTAAAGGGCTCCGGAGCACCTAAAATTTTATTTTTTCATTTTTTTGTTTTTTATTGCTTATTATTGCCCTTTTATTTAGCTTTAAAACAAGACTAAATTTATTATTATATCTCAACTCTAAGTGGGTAAAAATACGTTTTTTGGTTCGCATGTCACATGAGGATAAGACAAATTTTGTATCATATTCTTAATAATTTGATATGAATTATCCAATTTGAAAATAATTCAAATTGTCACCTATGGTAGGGATTTTCATTTTGGTAGGGATATTTAGCTTTTTCTGTAGTGCCAAACCCGATTATACAGTCTTTGATGATAATCAGATGATGATCAAATGATGACAACCCTGCATATGGGGCTGGTATGTATTAAATATGTAAGTAAAACTTTAAACGTGTTTTCCGGAAATCATATATTTTATTCACAAAAGGAACATTTTATCAAAATCTATCTAACATATTGATCTGAAATTTTCAGGGGTTGTTTAATGGAGTAGGCTATACTACAGGTTTTAACGAGAGCATTTTGTAATATAAGTGCTCATTTCTAAGTTATGACTGAGAAATATGGCAAAAACTGGTCAAAATTCTATTGTTTTATAAAAATATAATGACAAAATGTATTCAAATGCTTGTATTGCAAAACCCTCACGTTAAATTTTGTATTTAAGTAGTACTAATACCTACACTGATAAAATTTTACTAATTTTGATCCAGTAGTTTTTGAGAAAATGTTCCTTAAATATTGTATTTTAACATTGCCGAGATAGGGCGCTCCGTAGCCCCTTAAACAGGCGCCATTTTGGAACGGATCATTGAATTAAATTGGTTAAACAGTATATAATTTTATTTTAAAATAAAAACTCCTAATTTGTTTATTGTTTCGATCATTTTCCTTTCTTTGGCAGTTTACTTACGAGACACCCTGTAGATATATCCATCTTCTAATTGTGTACATTTTCCAAAATGTTTCAAACTTACCATATAAATGAAAGAACGTCAATACAAATAATCAAATTTAAACTAAATAGACTGCTCTGTGTTTCGTTTCATTGAATTAGAATTTATCTACCTTTAATTTAAAACCAAGCAAAAAGCCTTAATGAACCACCCTCCCACCACCCCTTCCTCTACAATTTGTTATAGAAGAGGCCTCGTTATGGAAACTGAGAAGGAAAACGTAATGCTGAACATCAATTCTAAAGAATTATGACGGATGATTGAAATGAATTAATTGAAACGGGGATAATCATTTATACAAGTAAACGAGACAGGCAATAGATGTAACAGGATTTATATAAATTACAGTTGAATCGAAAACAAATACTAAAAGTGTTTGTAGTTCATAATGATATAAAGACAACGAGAGCTATAGATATATAAAGTTTCTACTGTATCACTGTGACACTCTTATACACAAAAACATAGCAATAAGGAACCGTTCCAAAGCAATCTCACTTCGATGTTTCTTCGCTAGATAGCACTGTTATACACTTTCCTAGTCTTTACATAATCATTTGTTTAATCAATAAAAATAATTCCATCGCCTGAACCACTGACTTGAGTTGAGCGTTTTACCAAAATTAAGTTTGTGGTTTTAGGGTTTCAACCAACCATTTGGGATATTGGTCTAGTCACGATTGCGATGAATAACTGCCTGCATGTACGAAATATATTAATTGACCGAGCGTAAGCGAGGTCTCCGTTTTAACTCGACCGTTCGGCATTTCGTCTGTGTGTCTGTGTGTCTGTATGTCTGTCTCACGATTACGGCCAAACGCCTTAACCCATTTTAATGATTTTTTTGCATGAATGTTCCTTATTCCTAGGCCGAGCCATGTATATATACGGTTTTTTCCATTTTTTATTTTTAACCCCTTAAATAAAATAAAAATGGCGGCCGGACCGTTTCTCTCAGTGTAAGCTTTTTTTGAAAGCCAGTTTGTGGCTTAACCGTAAGTCAAATTTAAAAACTAATAACATTTTGCCAATAGCAAATTAAATTTTAAACAAAATTGTATACTTGATTTTTTCCGTATCTCTAACGGGAAGCTCACAAAATGGCCGTAAACTTCGAATTTGTTAAAAATCCTCCAAGTTTTTGTATTTCAACCATGTTTTTATACGTTTATTCTAAACCAATTCAAAAGTGTTCCATAGCTTTTTTGTAGATAAAGGTTTAAAGAATTCATATATGCCAGTAAAAAAAAATATTGAAGTAGAATTAAGAAAGTTATTAGCTCAAGAAACAATCACGTTCAGTAACGTAAGGAAAATGTTTAACTTTAGGCCTGCATAAAAAGTAGTAAACATTATTGTAATTTTTTTCATAAATGTAAAAAAGTTTCGTAATTTAGTTATAAATAGAATTTTATAAAAATATTTATCAATTTCAAATTTCTTATTTTGAAAACACCAGTCTTTATGTTCCTACTACAAGATTGCTAACAAAACTAGGCCTCTTTTGAATAGTAATTTAGGAATATGTCATTTGCCCAAAAATGGCATATTATTATAAGAAAGTGTAGAGGATTAATCAAAGAATTAAACTGTATACCTGTAAATTATCATTGTAAATTTCATAAAAGTATTTGACTTAGCTTTACTTGAATTACAAAATGAGATGAAACAAACGAAACCTCGCGGCGATAAAGGACATACAAAAAATGACCATAGGACACCGTGGGAAGTGTTGGTACATGGGTTGAGATCACTATCACGACGTTTTAACATAGTTTGTTTTCATTATTTCTAATATTGGAATATGATATGGAACTTAAGTTAACTTATGATACATTGTTAAGTTTGAGTTATTTAAGTATGTAATTATTTAATTGTATGTTGTCCCTCTATAACGCGATATTTTTAGCTATCTTACGCATTATTAATCTAAATAAAGCACAATGTCCCTAAAAGAAAATCTTTAGCAGTTAAAGCTCAAGAAAAGAAATAAAAACGAGAACTAGAAATCTCGGAATCGCGGGAATTGTAAATAATGTTTCACTGGCTAAACCTTGTGCTTACTTCCTTACTGGCACACTATTTTTAACCTAAGCTCAAAACCACATTTGTTATTTCATCGAGCGAGATCCACTACTGTTCACAGAACTACTAGTAGAATTTTTTCGCATCTCATCCTCCAGCCTAAGCTTACTCGCTGCTTCGTTCGTTCCTTAGAAGAAAACTCGGATTATGGACTGCGCTACGTGAGTTTTGTATCCTTGCATCAGAAGCTGCCACTTCGATAAAATCACCCCACTTGGATTTGAACAGGTCACTTTTACGGTATTCCACGTATTGATCGATATTGGAGGAACCGGACCGGCAATAAGGTTAAAATAAACTGTACCAGATAACTGCCACATATTTTCTCCCAAGTTGAAACTTTCCCAAGAGTAACATAGGAGGTGGTTATTTTCCTTTTTGGCCAAAAAACCCCAAAAATCTGTTATTTTGGTTAACCTAAACGAGAATTTTTATTAAGTGAGTAATTTTCCCATAAAAATCCATAAAATAACGGAAAAATCAACTTTTCTCAAAAACGGCTCAAACGATTTTGATTAAAATTTTATAGTTTATAGTACTTTAGGTCTATAATAAACCATAAAATTTTAATCAAAATCGTTAGAACCGTTTTTCAGAAAAATAGATTATTCCGTTATTTTAAGGGTTTTTATGGGAAAATTACCCTTAAAAATCAAAAATTCATAAAAATGAAAAAATGCCTGGAGATACCGTGGATTAGTACCTCAAAGCCGGACGATTGGTTTAGGCTCTAGGTCTGATAACATCCACACACACACCACACCCCCACAGACACAGACACACACATCACTCCGAAAACCACTTTTTTAGGTTCAGGGGGGCCCAAAACGGATATTACCACCAAAAACTCAAACTCGAAAATTTTGACGAATACAATACTTTCTCCATATACTATAGTAGGCCTATATAGGGGGAGAAAGTAAAAAAATGTGCAGAGTAATCTTTTATTTTGTTAGGTACCTAAAAACCCAAACAAATTTGCATTCTAGTACGAAAAATCTTACTTCATGTCAAAAAACATGCTTCCAGTTATTGGATTTTTTTAGACCAAATCGGACTTAAAATACGATCGTTAACGAACACATATAGAGTACCCGCAAACCATGATCCGCAAACGTGTTCCGCGGACCATGATTGGTGCTCATTGACTGAATAGCTGCCTACGTGTACAAAACGTATTAGTAGCACTTTTGATCCTCTACCTTGCGTCCAAAAGGACTGCTCCACTTCGCTCAAAGTTTGCATCCCGTCCTTCGGCCCCGTAGCAGAAGCTGCCCCACGATAAAATCCCCTCTTGGATTTTAACCGAGTACTTTTATGGTATTTTACGTATTGATCGTTTTGGGGGACCCAGACGAGCTATATTGTCGCGTAAAAAACATATTCTCTTGTATATTTATGTTTTTTTACATAAAACCGAAAAAAAATGTTTAATTCTATACAAAAAAACAAATTTTAAAATATTTACTTCCTGTCAAAAAAATTCCTTCTGGTTCTTGGATTTTTTTTTTTTTTTTTTTGCTAATGAACTCGTCAGAGCCACTTTGAAAACCAACGTGTAGAAATTTTGGACCAAATCAGGCCTTTAGAGTGCGAACACTCTAATATATAAACTTTTTAATAACAACAAAAAAGTGTTCTGGGGACCATGATCGGTGCTCCCGACCTAAGATCTCACCGTAAGTTGACTGCAATAGCTCATCTTTCCTATGGAAATTCGCTAATAATTCGCCAACATCGCTCAGCCCTGACTGATAGTCTTTGTCACTTTGTGCTGGCTACATTAAATATTAAAAGCTCCAACACAAAACCGAGAGGCTCCATTGACTTAAAACAGAATATTATACTAGACATTTTGACCAAGTCATTTTACATGACGGTTACACAACACAAATAGTAATTAATTACCTTGACAAACGCTCCACTCTTTCGTCCATGGACTTTGTTTCAATTCTATAACAAGACATTACCATTTCATGTTCGTACCGTACGTTAAAACTTCATTTAACAGGATGCTTTGAATAATCAATAAACATCCTTTATTTAATATATTCCTAAAGTTGTATTGCGCGTCGAGTCTGATAAACCTCTATTAGTTTTTACATGTTCCTTGAACACTAAACGTGCTTTATTCCGATACGAATGCAAATTATTATACGCTCCCTTAATGTTCAAAATAGGCCTAACTGGCAAAAATCGATAGTATAGTAACATCCAATCATATTATACATAATCACAAAGTATAAGCTAAATACAAACACAAAACCTCTGTTTATAAAAGCTTACCATTCTGTTAATACAGCGAAAAGTAGACCTAACCTCAAAACTCCCGACACTATTGTATACATTTACCGTAAATTATTACCAAATTTAACTTATCTAAATACCTTTTACTCTTTAAATATTTACTTATAAATAGAAAACACAATTCACTTTGTACGTAGTATATATTGTTTGAATTAGTTACAACGAACAACAACCCAATGAATTATCCTAGCCTACAAAGCTCGTGTTTTATTTCAATACAAATATAGGCCTACATTAAATATCTGCCTATTTATAAAGAGAATGATGCACCCTTACTATTCAAAATACCGGTAACGAACATAATAGATAGTATAGCAACATCCAACCATATTATACATAATCACAAAGTATAAGCTAAATACAAACACAAAACCACTGTTTATAAAAGCTTACCTTTCTTTGGTTACAGCGAAATGTAGGCCTAACCTCGAATCTCCTGACACTATTGTATACGTTTACGTAAATGATAGCCTAATTAAACTTGTCTAAATACCTTCTGCTTTTTAAATATTAAGTAATAAACTGAAAACACAAACACAATTCACTTTGTACGTAGTATATTGTTTGAATTAAGTATTATGTTTTACAAATACTATACAGTTACAACGAACAACAATGAAATGAATTGACCTAGGCTACTAAGCTAAAGCATCAGCTGTTTTACCGATAAACATTGTTGAGAGTGAGTCGTCTGACCTGAAACAAATGTTTTGTAAATTTTGTTCACCACAAATGAGTTCCCATTTAAAAATGTTATTACAATGGGTCTACTGCTGTCACTTTGAAAGTTTTCGAAACTGTTTGCATGTAGCTATTCAGTTCAAGACAGTTATTTTATTTGTTTTACTAGTAAACCTCCTGTGAAAAATCACAGGCAGATTAATTAGATACACATCAGAAATACATCATTATAGAAAATACTATTTAAAAACAACAGATTTTATCTAATACTAGCTGACCCGCCAATGCTTTGCATTGCTTAATTTGAAACTTTGAAAGCCTGTAATTCGTATCCCTGAGGGCCGATGTAAATTATAATGGGATTCTGCTCATTGCTTGATTTACCTAACCTAAAATTATATTCATTTTTTGTTCCAAATCAGTTGTTGATCAAAATCAGCTGTTGATCAAAATCAGCTGTTTTAAGTTTTTCATACAAACAGCTGTTTTTTGTGCCCCTGATAAAATCAAAAGAAATATTTCTT